>SNQJ01S0155954.1:22381-33738 GCA_010110895.2 Picea sitchensis | reverse complement strand
GGGGGGATATTAGAGGAGAGAGGGGGGTTGTACAAGGAATGTGTGAGAGGGAGGGAGAGGGAGACAAAGAGAGTGGGTAGAGAGAGAGTGAGAGGAAGGTGGGGAGACATAGTGGGGACGGGTATATGTATGAGAGAGAGAGAGAGAGAGAGTGAAGATATAGTGTGAGGGAGGGGAACAGAGGGAGGGAGGAAGGAAGAGGTGGAGAGAGAGAGAATGATTGTGAGGGGAATGGGGGAGATAGAGGGAAAGGGGGTACAAAGATATAAAAAGAGAAATGGGGGGATATTAGAGGAGAGAGAGGGAGAGGGATATAGTGAGAGTGAGACTAACAATGAGATAGAGAAAGCATTGGTAGATGTAGGAGAGAAAGAGAGGAGAGATAGAGGGAGGAGGGGGAGATATAGAGGGAGGAGGGGGGTACAGAGAGAATGTGTGAGCGTGAGAGGGGGGAAATGTTATAGAAAGATTTTCCTCACCCCATGCAACTTGCTCAGAAGGCCTTTTCCATTTCCCTATGCAGACTTCAAGTCCCTTTTTTCAATTCCTGGAGCTAAAAAATATATTTGTCCACATATACACGCCCTAACAACTATACAACATGTGTATACGTAGGTTTCACCATTTCAGCCCACGTACATCGGGTTTTGTGCCTAAAATTAAAAAATGGTGTCGGGTTTCCATGTCACATCACGAGATCCATGATCCTTGACCTTCCATATACTGGATACTAGAGTTCAAAACGTTTCCAGTATCCAAGATGTGGAAAGAGAGAGCAAGAATTCAAATTTGAGAGCAGATTTGCTCTCGAGAAATTATTCACTTCATATTGAGTATGCATCCCTTTGTACTTTTAAGTCTGAACACATTGTTTAGCCCCAAAGCTCTTCCCTATTTGATAGAGAACCTCATTATCTCTCTTATATGAGCTTGCCTTTGGTGGAGGATTGAAGTGGTCGAGACCAAGCTAGAAGGGACTTAGTTTCTCAGTTATAAGACGTGCCAACACAGAAGTTTGTCATTCATACACTTCTATTGTTTATATTTTAATAGAAATACTCTTTTCTCCTCCAATTAATGTCTTGCAAATATTTTAATTGTTATTCCATGGGAATATTTGTTATGAATATTGATGGATTATGCTATTATATGTGTTAATTGTATACATTATCACCATATGCTTGTGTATCTTGGTTTTTGAGGACAAGTTGCAGGTGTATAGCTTTGAGTTGAGTGCTCAACGATGGTCTTCTTTGAACATCCGGACGAGGTATGCTCTTTATATTGTCTTGTTAGCATATTTGTTTATATAGCATACTTAAGACTAGAGTTGATTTCTGCAATCATTCCGTTTGTTGTGATTTACCCCATGCCATAGAGTGATTTTCCTCATAACAAAATTGGCGACCATACTGGGGAGGGAATCTTCTTTTCGAGGTTTGGAGTGTTTTTCTCATTTGATTTCTCTCGGATTAGCTTGAGTTTTCTTGACGTCTGATTTCTTGGAAGCCTATTGGCATTTTGAGTCTGAGTTTCTTGGCCTTATCCTTAACCTGGCAATGTTTTAATACATATACGTGGGTTTTCCCTTTACAGACATGTACATACGCAAGTTTTCGTTCTATAGGGCACATACATACGTGTTTTCTTCTTGAATAGTCACGTACATCATTCTTATTTGATTGATTGTTGAGTTTGGTGTTTGTTGGGTAAGTTTTGATGGTTGTTGAGTCTTCTTGGGTCTCTGTCATGATTGTTAAGTGCCGACAGAGTGATAGGAAACCTTTCTTTAGTTGAATTTTTGGGAGGTTTTTCTTTCTCGTCATCTTTTTCATCGGTTGTCCTTGCATCTTGGGATGGGTGTTTTCTTCTTGATAACTTGCTTGGTTTGTCTCTTTTTGCTTACAGTAGGGTTTATATATCAAGTTGTTGTTCAATCCTTGCATTTTTATTTCTTCATATTAAAAATACAAAAAAATATATACATTTTGCATTATGGCATTTGATCTTTTGGGTTCTTATTATTGATCTTGATACATTTATGAAGAGATTTCATCTTATTTGAAATTGCAGAGGTGAATTGAAAGTTGCATTTTTGAAAAGCTTGTCATTTATTGAGAATCGAAGTTAGGACTTTGCATTATATTCATATTCATTTCTTTTAATTGTTGAGTCATAACATCATTAGTTTCATGACCACATATTTTTTAGTAAACAAAGCCACTAAAAGTAATGCTGATAAATTTAAAATTGATTAGACACGATTTTATTTTTCGGGGTGCACAAACTAGCTTAAGATTTAGAGCCTTGGAATAGGATTTTGTGAGTAAACTTCTCCAAGGCTATTAAACTCAACATATGTGTCTAACTAAGGGAGTGGTGAAATCCATTATATAATTGGTGACGTCAGGAGGCTCCACTCACATCGGAGTTAAGCACGAGGTTGTGCGAAGTTTGTTGAGGAGATATCCCTCCAATACCTTCTTAGCGTCAAAGATATTTCTGGGGATCTATTCATATATGGGGATCTTTCTAGTACCTTTTCCTCTATGAGAGGTGGTGATTTCAAGATTTTGAGCTTTGTTACCCTGCCCATACGATGGACCTGACTTACGACTGTTCTCCTGCGCATTGGTTATATCGTGGTGACTTAGTTGCTTGACATAGGTAGCCACATAATTTACTTGTAGGGGTTATTCTACAGGTACCTTGAGTCAGATAAGGGTCAAACAACACACAACCTTTATGGAGGATTACCTCTCTGAGGGGATCTAGCTAACTGTGTTGTTAAGCCCACGAGGGTCCTTATAACTGATTCTGATACCTCCGATCTTTTGAAGGGATTCTTAGGCCCCTCTTGGGAGAGGCATACCTACTTTAGGGAGGGAGGGCCCTTTCAACCACTTTATCCAGTTTGTGTGCATATTGTCCTTTTTGTTTATTTTGGTGTGCTCTTTGATTGATAGTTGGCCTTAGGATTTGTTTTTTATATATCAAGTCTTGAGTCATCGTGGAGCCAGATAAGCTTCCTCGCAGGTCTCATTGTTTGTTGAAGTTACCACCGCATCTTGAGTATTTGCCTTCTAAAAGGCCTAAAATCATCAAACGTGGTACACACACCTCCACATACCATACTTGTGGTCATACAAGTATGAGTACTGAGACGAGTCAGAAAGATGTTGGGAGTCCTTTGACTCCCACACCTACCATAGTTAATGGAACTCCTTCTACACCTTCGACCACTACGATTGTAGTGTCGGAGGTTCCCATCATCACTCTTGTCTGGCATGTAGTCAATATGCAACCTATAGTAATGAACCCTTTTGGGTATATTTTTAGTTCTTTGGGCTACAATACTCAGTCCATCCCTACGACGCCTAGCCCTTTCTCTTATGGTATGCCAAATTTCACATCACAATTTTCATCCTCCATCCCAACATCTAATTTGAATCCTAGTATTGGACTTGGGCACATGGCTCCTCCGCATATTCCACTCTCATTTGGCTGTGCTCATATTCCCCAAACTACTCCTATGGTTGGAATCCTACCTCCTTTCCACCCCGGGTCTAATCCTAGTCTTAACGCTCCTGGATGGAGTAATCAACCAAGTGGACAAGCTACTTCTTATGTTTTGTCCTTTACACCTACCTCCTTCACATTGATTCTGACCAACACGTTTGGCTTGATGAATCTGCCTCTATCCTCCATATTTCCACCCGGAGGAGGTCAATTTCATACTTTGGGCAACCCCCAACTTGGAGCTACTCCGGATGGAGGCAATATTTACAAACCTCGTCATAACATTCCTACTAGAATGGTGCCCAACCAACCCCTTATGAATCAATTTGGAGGGGGGTTTTACAATCCTGGACAGGGCCATGGTGCATACCAGAACCCTGGATGGGTTGTGATTCCCCAACATCAATATTTCCCTGGAGCTTGGGGCCAGATGCCGCAACCCCGTCTCCCTTTTCTGGCCATGCTCAATATTCCATACTTGTCAATATTAATGAATGACCCGGTGCGTCATGACTCGACATGGCCCCCCATCACACCAAGCTTCCTTCGGATATTCTGAAATTCAAGGGAGAGACTAGTGAGGATCCTGGTGATCACATCACTACTTTTCATCTTTGGGGCTATTCCAATTCCCTTAACGATGATTCTATTCATTTAAGATTGTTTCAACACACCATCATGGGGGTTGCAGCGAAATGGTATATAGAGCTACCGGGGGGGACGTACGAGAATTTTAATAAGATGGTTTTAGTTTTCCTCAACCACTTCCAATTGTCGATTCTTTACGAAGTCCGCATAGAACTTTTGTCAACCCTCCACCAGGACAAAGCCATCCATATCTCAGATCACATCCGAGAGTGGCATAGACAGAATAGATTGATCAAAGCCCACATTCCTCCAGAGTTCCTGTTGGAATGGTTTCTTAAGTCTTTATTGCCTTATATTTTGAAGGATGTTTCTACATATGGGGTGACATCTGAAAAGGAAGTGATTTTTAAATCCCAGAAATTAGATCTCATATATTCTCAGTCTGGTATGTTATACGAGATTCTTCTTGATGCACCGAGGTCAAACTACAACCCTAGACAAAATATCGGGCCTCATGCCGATGGCATTATAGGCTCCACAAATGATAAATCTATAGACTTGGTCACAAACCAATTGAAAGAGTTGTCTCTAAGCCAGTCTATAGGAGGACAGACTTCGTTTGTGTCTTCCACTCCCACTCAGTCAGTGGATGTGCATTATGTGCAGTCGTCGACCAACCAAAATGGTAACCAACAACCAAGAGGGAATAAAAAAAGGACGTGGTAACAATCATAAGAGTGGGAGGAATAATGATAATAAACCCAAGGAAAACACTAACAATGATAAATTCAAGGTTAATGCTGGTGAGGGAAAGAAGGAAAGGCGAAAGGTGAAATTCCCTTGCAAGCTTTGCATTGATGATCACCTTACCCACTTGTGCCCCAAAATCGAGGAAGGTGTGAGGATTTTATCTCTACCGCTCGTTGTACTGACTAATCCTTTTTTGCATAATCATCACATGGCCTCGAGCTCCTCTAATGTTGGAAATGTAGCGAGTGGGAGTCAAAACCCACCTACGTAGGATGGTGACCGTCTATGCATAAATATGGTCAAGTCTCAGATTAATGTAGCCACTCGATCTCACGATTACAGTTCTTCACAGGATGTTCTAGGTCTAGAGTCTCCCCCTCCTCCAGAGACGCCTTTACATATTGAAAAGCAATAGCCTCCTCCTCGTATTCTGAAATGAGTACTTAAACACTCTACCCACAACCCTAATGATAGAGCTACACAAAACTACTCTATTGTTGAGGATCTGGGTCAAACTCTTTGTCCAATGTCAGCTTTGGAGGTACTCCAAACGTGTCCTTCACAGAGGAATGCCTTGTTATATACGTTAGCATCTCTAGACCCCTGTGGCTCTAAGGTTATCAAGTTTGACGTCACGGATGTGAAGCCTCGCTTGCCTTACCACGTGGCCTTTCAAATCCATGTGAATTACTCAAAGTATACCATCAAAAGTATTTTTATTGATGAAGGTGTTGCAATGAAACAAGGATTTTAAAATAAGCAAGGATTTTAAAAACAAATATTCCTGAGGAAACCCATAAAGGGAGAAAACCTTTTCTTCTTCGAATGATAGGAAGTCTTTTTATGTTCTGTACATCATCTATATTTGAGCACCAACTCAATGTGAGGCTACCACCTCTGTTTTACAAGATGCAACTTGTTGAGAGCACTGAATCTCTGGTTTCTCTAGCACCCACTAGAAGGAAGCACCAACTCCCTGAGTGTTCTAGAACCAACTAGATGGAAGCACCAACTTCCAGTCACATAGGCACCAACCTGTACAACAGAGAACAATAGTTCTCCCTTGCACCACCATACCACCATGGTTTTTCTAGCTACAACCAGATGGAAGCTACAACTCCCTGTGTTCAAGCACCCACTTGAAACTCTGAGGACAACACTCCTCCCTAGCACCACCCTACCACCCTGAGATATAAATCTTTTCTTTCTGAAATTTATTACATTGATACAATATTTATCAATGGCTTACCAGTCTCATCATTGTTCGGCTACACTGATATGCTATGTCTGCATTAGTGTGTTATTTCTAGCATCTTCTTACGCTTAAGTTCTCATACAGTCTGATGTTTTCACCATTTCTTCTCTGTCCAGTTTATTTTATTCATCTCTGCATCTTTCACGCTCTATTCCTACTGTCTTCTTGATCACATACAGTTCAACTTGTTTTACCAAGAAACAACAACCTGCCTATGTCGTGACATTTTTCCTTTATTCCTTCTCTCATCATCCGTTACACTCCAAATCTCCAACGCCCGAGTCGGTAATCTCAAACCTCTCAAGAACAATGATTCCAATGCCCCAAAACAATGATTCAATTAGTGTAACTGAATCGTAACTGATCAAGAAACCACAAAGTGGAACAACAACCATTCGATCAGATTCGGTTTGATCAACGTCGTTGGATTATACACGCAGGTGCTTTTTTACTTTTCAATGCGTAACCTCTGATGTGGAGCCTAGCAACGCTAGCGCCTTCCCATATCTTCCACTAATGTGACCTTGGACGATGCTCTCATGTGACCTCGTGATTGTGGGCGCGGCCAAAGGTGGTTTGGGGGAAATCTGCTTTTCGCCCCGCAATTCACTACAAAGCTCCACATATGCCTTTGGCGATATTGTGGTTTTGATTGCGGCTCGCTCACGAAAAATTAAGACCCGAGCATGTTCTGACCCCGCAATGCGACGAGACCGTCGATCTCATGATCTTGATGGTGCTCTTGAACGAACGATTCAGATTTGTTCTTTAACGATCTACGCATCATATCCAACCTCCCTAAATCAACGGCTGTGATTTATTTTGTGATCCAAGCTTCGGGAGTTTCAAATCTCAAACCCTGCTTTCTTCTGTACGCCAATATTCTGGAGTCGATGATCCGCAGACACATGTCCTTCTTAATCGACGGTTGTGCCTCCACTTCAGGAATTTGATCGACCTTTCAACCAGATCAACGGTTCTGCATCCCCTTTCTCGATCAATGGTCGAGATCTCCTTCGAGTCTTGGGACTTCTGAAATCTCAAATCTCAAACTTATGCTCTGGATTAGACGACCTAGATTTACTTCGGATGATCCAATGCTTGAGATATTCTTCAGACGATCTGACAACTGATATCTTCTTCGGATGATCCAACGATCGAGAATTATTTCGGCTCTTTGGCTCTCCAGACTTCGGGGATTTCAAATCTCAAACTGACGCTCTAGATCAGACGACCCATATTCACTTTGGATGATCTGACACTTGAGATCTTTTTCGGATTATCTGACGACTGAGATTTACTTCGGATGATTCGAAGGTTAAGAATGTATTTCGGCTCTCCGACTCTCCGGGCTTCATGGATTTCAAATCTGAAACTGAATTCTTGAGATGAGATATTTCCAGAGCGTAACCTCCTCACATCTTTAGACCTGAAATGAATGACGTTCATTGGATCAAGATCTTAAATCAACAACTCGATCTGTCTGCGATTAAGATTTTCTTTGGATTAAATCCAATGGCTCTCCATCTTTTCTTATCCTATCCTTCCATTTAATTTGATCCGACGGATGACGAAAATTCGGGTGATCGAGATCTCAAATCTTAGCCTTTGCTTATCCAGTCCTTCCACTTAAGGTGATCCAATGGTCATCGCATTTTCTCCAGATCCGATGGTCCTTATTCATTTCAGATTTGCGGGCTTCGGGTAATTCGACTTTCAAGTTGCCAATTCTTCCGAAGTGATATTCCCCGAACAGTAACCTCCTCGCAAATTTTGACGTGAACCAAATGTTGTTCATCGATCATGTTCTTAGATCGATGGCTCGATCTATCTTCGGTGCTGCTCTTCTAGCTTATCTTGTCCTTCCACTTAAAAGTGATCCAACGGTCATGAAGACACTCGAAGCAGATCAACGATCAAGGAAGGTTGTGGAACCACAACTTGTGAGTGATTTAACTCGTCACCAAAACTCCACAATTTGAAGTTGTGCATTGTTGGTAAGTCAACCACAATTGTCGATCTTTGAGGCTATAAGATCTGATGATCATGGCTAATTGCGGTATTGGAAATAGCACGATATTTAATTCTCCTTTCGATCTCCGCAATCTATCCATGTTGTTGATCTGGCGATTGCGCATCCAACGGTCACGACTTAGTCCAACTTAATTTGATCATTTGTTAGATCAACCACAATCGTTGATATTTGGGTTTATGAGATATGACGATCTAGACTAATTACGAGATTAGAGCTAGCGAGTTGTTTAATTCTTCTTTCGCTCTTAGCAATTCATCCCTATCGTTGATCTGGCTTGCAGATCCGACGGTCACGATCCTCCAACGATCCTCAAGCCCACGGTCACTCATATGACCGACGTTTGTAATATTAGACGATCAACACGGTCAATTTCTTGATCGGACGACTACTGAGGCTTCTCACCCTGAGCTTACGCTTTTCCTTCCGAGCTTTGATCTATGCATATTGTTCGCTTCTCCTCCTGAGCTCATGCTTTTCTTGTTCGCCATCGTCGTTGTTGTTCTTGCCATCAATGACAAGCACACTCTTCCTGTAAAACATGCCAGCAAGCTCTTTGTATGTTGTGGTTGTTGCCATACTCGTCATAACTAATTATATGACATTGACAAGCCTAATTATCTGACATTTACAAGCTCATGGATGAGTACCAAGTTGGGCATATGGTTGGTTTCGCGTAAAGCTTCCATGACAAGATGAAAAAATCGGTAATCTGCAAACACAATCTTGAGATGACATTGATTGAGCAGCCATAGTTCAAACATCGAAGACTAGTGTTGATGGTGTTGAGAACCAAGAGACTTTGGGATGGTTGTATTATCACCAAGCATGCACAAGATCGAGGCAAGTAGAAGAAAACTATAAATAAACACACTTGAATGAGGACCAGGATGGTAGTTATTTTCACTGGATAAGGAAGATGATTTTGTCAATGCAGTGGAGGCGGTGGCTTGGCATCATTGTTAACTTGGTGGTTGCACTATCAAGGAGACACTCTCAAGGCCATGGATGCAGAGTTGTTAGAGGGATGTAGAGTTGTCAGGATCAAAATTAGATAAAAAAATTAATACATTACGAAGTTGAAAGTCAATAATATAGCAGAAAAATAATTTGTATTTATTTATTTTAATCTCATTGTAAATCAATGAAAATTTAAAGTCAAACCGAGAACTAATAAGCAATCAATGGGTAGAAATTTAAAGTCAAACCGGGAACTAATAGGCGTTCAATGGGCAGCCTTTCCCACGAACTAATAAACCAATATTGAAAAATAAATATTGTAATTTGTTTTTAATATATATTAAAAAAACTAATTATCTAATTTTTAAATTAAAATACTATTTTAAATAATTTATTATATTAAACACAAATTATTATTAAATTTATTAAAACAAGTAATATAAATCTATGTTATTATCAAATTTTATTAAATTTATAACATTATATATTAGTGATATAAATCTATGTTATTGATACATAAAGGAGAAAAGATAAAATGAAGTTAATATACTCATTTCTATTATTTTTAGTTTTACATAAAGAATAGAAGATAAAAGGAGCTAAGATACCCCAAAGAACGGTCAACTCTAATTTAAAATATTCAAAGTATTTTTGAGGTCTGATTATCTCAAAGAAGAAAATCAACCTTGCTAAGATACAAACTAACTCCCATTAGCTACAAAACAAAATTGGGCATTGGACAATTCTCAAAATATCTTGGGATACAAGAACTGTCATCTTTGTGACACTAAAAGGGTTGAAGATGAAAAAAACTTTCTCCTAGAGTGACATGTCTATACCCAAATTAGATCACAATTTCAAAATATCTCTCACAATATTGACCTTCCTAAACTTCTAAGTCATCAAAACTATGGTGATCTTATAACACTTTTTTCAGTGCTTTTAAACTATGGTGATCTTATAACACTTTTTTCAGTGCTTTTAAACTATGGTGATCTTATAACACTTTTTTCAGTGCTTTTAAACTATGGTGATCATCATATACATAATTAATAAATTTCTAATTGAATATCCTTTAATTATTTTGTAAAATAATGTGAATTCAAATAAATAAAATTATATATTACAATTATTATTGATATTGATATTTGCATTTAGCTAATCACACCATTTCATCTAATATTAAAAATATGTTCAAAACATAAAAACAATGTGTTAAAAATATGTTCAAAACATAAAAACAATGTGTTAAAAATATGTTCAAAACAAAAAAAAAATTGTGATTGCCTCTTAAGAACGTTGAAAGAGTCCATATTCTAGAACATTACAGTCTCTTTCATAGGTCAAGTACATTTAAGTTGTCGCCAATTTTAATTGAGAAGCTAGGGTAGTATGGAAGTTATGGGGTGTATGTATTTGCTTATGTTTTAATGGGCATTAGATTTTGAGAAATGGTGATACTTACAATATAAATGATAAAGAGAAATAGGGTGAATATCAAGGTTATTTTTAGATGATAAAGATAAATAGTGTGAATGTAAGGTATTTGAAGTGAGAGAGTTGAATTGATTTATGAATTCAAAAACATGATTTAAATAATAATATAAATTTGTGATTTTACCAACAATTAAGTTGTGGGATCTAACAACAAAAATATTATAATGTTTATAATTATAATTATGTGTTTTTTAATTTTATGTAAAATAATTGAGTAGTCTATTTTTGTGGTTACTCCCATGATGCATGTGGGATAAATTAGTCTAAGTTTATAAAATTTCATAGGCATGTAAAACACTAGGACTTCCCGGGCGGTCATCCATCCCAGTACTACTCTAGCCCAAGCGTGCTTAACTGTTGAGTTCCAATGGGATCCGATGCATTAACACTATGTTGTAAGCATGTATATAAGACCACTAGGAAATCATCACATGTTGTTTGTAATTAACAAATGAAGATGGAATTACATTCCATTCCCCTACAAAAGAGCAAATATCATGGTTTATCAAAACCATAGGCTTGAAATGTTGATTCAATGGAAAAGGTGGATGGCCACTGAGATCCACCTAGATCAATTTTTTGTGGTTTTTATTTTTCAGTCCTCATTTCATATGCAGTGAGGATCACACACACTTTCTATCTCACATTAATCTATTTATATCTCTCTACCCCACCTTGCCTCTATCTCCCCCCTTCCTCTCACAATCATTCTCACTCTCTCTCCACCCCCTCCTACCTACCCCCGCCCCCTCTCTC
>SNQJ01S0155954.1:0-17409 GCA_010110895.2 Picea sitchensis | reverse complement strand
CTTCTTTTCTAAAATTTCTAAATGGAAAGTGGATCCATTCCTAGCCACAAAAGAGGCTAATAACCCTAAGGACCCAACAACAATTGATTATGAGAGCTCTATAGAATTTATAAAAAGAACATCTACAAATCAAGTTAACCCTGGGGGTTTATACATGCCAAATGACTAAGGCTTAGTCATGGGAAATGACTTGCTTGCATGAGAAATACAACTCATGAGAGACAACACGGGAATTTAAACCATGTTGAAGGGTAGGAAAACCTCCCACTTTACTATCAAACCTAGATAATTATGGTTCTTAATGTTTAAGAGCAATTTTAATGATTAAGAGCATGTGTTTCCTCTTAGGAGGGCAAATGTTTGAATTCATAGGGAGATAGGGTATGTACACCTCTGTAAACTTAAGTAGTCAATTAGTTATGCAGAGGGGATCCCTTGTCCCACAAACAATCAGATTTCATACATCAATTTGATGTCTAGCTAGACTATGAGCTTAAAATAAGATTATTATTATTATAAAGATCAAATTGTTGAATATCAAATCCCAAATTAAAATAGCTCAAGTCATGTATATCATTTTTACTTTAAAACATTATTTAATTTTGTATTTATAAAGTTCTATCAAATATTTTTCTCCCAAAGAAAAACCAAACCATGAAAAATAAATATAATAGCAATAGTAAACTCTATTGTTTCCAAAACCAACATAGCCTCATCTTAACTTAACATTTATTAAGAACAAAATGAATAAGAAATCAAGGCACAAATTTATATTTGCTTAAAAAGATACGAGTTAAGAAGAATCTACATTCATTTCTTTTATTATTATTATTGTGCTTTTTTTGTTTTATTTTATTTTGCTATCAAGTTTAAAACGTTAAAACGGATATATATTAGTTTTGGATTAAAATGAAGTTAAGTTGATTTATTTTATTATTGTTGTTGTTTGTTTTATAATTTTTTAAACTTAATTTTATAAAAACATAGTAATCTCAAACACATTATTAAATGGGTTTTTTTTTAACACTTAAATAGTTGTCTCTTTGTCCCATAAAGAAGAGATTCATTGTCTCACAAACAAGGAGGTCTAATAATCTCTTATCCTACAAACAAGGAGGTCGCATGCATCAATTTGGTATCTGGCTAAGTCCTCAATTATTATTATTATTATTATTATTATTGGGGTTAAATTGTTTAATATCAAATCCTAAATTGGAATAGCTCAACTCATGTAAACAAATTTTACTTTTTCCAAGGAAAAAAATTCGCTCAATTATATTATATCATATAATTTTTCACAACTGCCACTGCAACTCCAAATATTCTTCCCAAATCATTACAGTGAGATTGGGCCTAATGTTCAAAAGAAAACTTAACAAAAACTTACAGTCTTCATCAAAGAGGTTACATGTAGAGTCTCAAATAAACACCAGATATACTTAGAGTAGAAGGACCTACTCCAATTCTCAAAACAGATTCAAAAAGAAGAAACTATCAAAATTAAAAGCCAAGAGACTATGCTCACTAGTAATGTAAACACTTGCAAAGGTTAATGGATTTTGAATTGTCTCCTTGGACCAGCCACTCCATTGGTCCACTTTTGGTAAAAAAGAATACCTTCAGTATCCTCCAATGCTTGCTTTGATAAAGTGTCAGCTTCAATATTGAAGTTTCTATATATATGTTGGAATGTAATTATGCGGAAGCTCCCAGACAGTACTAAAATTCTATCTTTCCAGCCCTCCAAGGAGCTCACCTGTAAGTTGCCCTCTCTGTTTAACCAGTCGATTACACCTTTGAGTCACCTAGTAAATGTAGATCAGAAAGTAAGAAGTACTCGACAAGCCATAGTGATGCCCAGGCACCCAAGAGTTCCACTTTTGTATTTGTTCATTTGCCGCAATTAAGAATCCATCTGTAAGTAGTAGCCTCTTGTACTTTAATAATACCCCCTGCACCGCAAATACTACCATCACTCTTGGCAGCTCCATCAAACCAGGCAAGCACCGAATCCTTTTGGGAGGAAATCAAAATATCCTTTGGTGGTTTGTCTTTTGGGTAAGAAATGACACATGGAGAAAGAGCCAAAATCTTGTAGATCACTGCCTGCACAGACGGACTAGTATCCTCAAACAGAGCTTTATTTCGCTCTTGCCAAATATACCAGATGGAATAGGCTGCAATATGAGTAGGAACATATTTATCCATATACCAACTCTGAAAACAATTTGAAAGTGTATTCCCTGTTCAATTTTAATTCCATATACACTAAATTCCAAACTGATATTGCAAAGGGACAATATATAAATAGGTGACTATCAGACTCGCAATCCGATTTACAAAGAGAAAAGTGCCCCAGACCAATCCAACCCCTTTTCTGAAGTGTGTCCCAAGTTAAGATTTTACCTTCCAGAGCCAGCCAGACAAATAATTTAACCTTTAGTTGGGCTTTCCAATTTCATATTTTTTGTTTCCAGGTATCAACTTTCAATAGTCTTTTTACTGAGATGATACTTGAGTAAAGGTTCTTTGCCAAAAGTTTTCCTAAATTGTCACCTCCTATCCACATCATTGAATCTTGCTTTTCTTGGATTAACGCACCCGGCACTGATAATGCACTTCTAAACTGTTCCCATTCACGCACTAAGTCCCCTTCCAATTCCCAATTGGTGCTACTGAGCCAAGAGGAAACCAATGATTGATCACCTGAATTCTTTCTTACTCGAGCAAGTGATAGTATGTTCTGATCCTTTAACACCGACAACAGATTGCTTGAGAAGAAAGAGCGATCATCCATACCTAGGATTCTATCCTTTGCTATTTTTATAGAGAGCCCATTCCCAGGTATCCAACTTAAGCCATGCAAAATCAAATATAAAACTTTTGTAAGTCCTGACCAGATTCTAGAAATTCCATTCTTTCTGAAAGACTGAGTTATGAGCCAATTAGTTACTGAATTCTGTAAAAGATATTTGTCAATTATTACTCTGTGCCAAATGCCTTCTCCCATGAGAATTCGCCATAACGTGTTTGCCGCTAGAGACTTTTTGAAGTAAAAAATATTACGAATTCCCCACCCCCCAAAAGATTTTGGAAGGGATAATCTCTCCCAGCTGTAGAGATGCATCATATGGGAATCACATTTCCTTTTCCATAGAAAATTGAACATAAGATTCCTGTGAATTTTCAAGACTGAGCCCGCGATAATCGCTAGGGACACTTAATAGATAGGTTGGCTAGATAACACTGCTTTCAGGAGCGTCATGCGCTCGCCTAAAGAAAGCCACCTGAAGCATCGGTTATTAATCTTATTTTCCAATGTTTATCAACTAATGCCATTCATCCAATCGCATAGCTCCAGCCTTCAAATAAAGACCGAGATATTTGAAACCTTGCTCCAACTCTATAAAGTCATAAGGGAAAAAAAATTGAACATAAAAAGCTCCCGATCAGTCAGACCTTATTGATGGAAAGTCGACTTTGAAACATTGATCAATAATCCAAAAGTCAAACTGAAAAGTTTAAGAACTTTATCTATTTCCCACCACTCATGAATAGTAACACCTGTCATTATAATAACATCATCCAAAAAAAGAATATGCAATATTTTAATTGATTTTGATACTTGTATACCTGACAGTTTGCCCTCTCTTTGACTATCTTTCAGTAATAAACTCAGACTTTCCATCACCAAGATAAACAACAACGACGAAAGGGGACATCCTTACCTCAATCCCCTGCCACTCTTAAAGAAATATGTTGCTTCACCATTAATCAAGATAGAATATGAGGTAGAGACAACACAACTCATTATCCAATTAGTCATTTTATGATACAATCCAATTTGCAGGAGGAGGATGCGCAAGAGGTCCCAATTTACACGGTCATAAGTTTTTTGAAGATCCAACTTTAGAATCAATGACTTTGATTTTTTCTGATTAATACTGTGGATACATTCATGCATTGTACCTATAACATCCTGAATATGCCTTCCCCGCAGAAAGCCCAACTGCTCTTCCAAAAGAGATCTAGAAAGAATCGATTTGATTCGATTAACTATGACCTTTGAGATAATCTTATAACAAAGGTTACACAGAGAGATCGGCCTAAAATCTCCAAAAATACGAGGTTTGTTCACTTTTGGGATTAAAGTGATAAAAGTAGAATTTAGAGCTCCCGGAATAAAACCTAAAGTTCTAGATTCTTCAATCATTTCCAGAATGTCATCTCCAACTAAGTCAAATAAATGCTTAAAGAATTCCACAGTCCAACCATCGGGGCCTGGATTCTTATCCACTTTTAAATCTGATAAGACTTTCTTCAGTTCTTCTTTATCCACTGGTTTATAAAGGACATCTAACTCTGAGTCAAGAATCATGTTCGGAAATAAAGTAGCTACTTTAACTTGATCAACCTGACTTATATCCACTGACTTATTATAAAAATCTTTAAAGTGTTTAACTGCTACCATTTTAAGATTGTCTTGTCCTCTATAAACTATTCCCCCCTCATCTTGTATCTCCCAAATGAATTTATGGTTTCTGCTATAGCTGGCATAGCTATGAAAGAATTTTGTATTTAGATCCCCGCTTTGAATCCAAATGGCATAGCTGCGCTGGCGCCACTGTTCCTCAATATCCTTTAATATTGAATTCCTTTCCCGCTCTAAATCTTTTAACGTTTGATCAATCATATTCTGACAGGTCCCCTCCGATAAATTTTGGATTCTAAAGGAGATTTCTTGCTCGAGACTTCTAAGCCTTGCATTCTTTAAGATTTTAAAATCCTTCTGCCAGACTTTAGTACTCTTTTTCAGGTCTTTCAACTTCCAAACCAACCTCTTCTATTTACCAGGTTCCCGAAGATACAAAGGATCAGTCCACAGATTATGAACTAGATTAAAAAACTCTTTATATGATCTCCAAACTTGATTAAATTTGAAAGGAATTGCTTTGAACACTGGCGAGAGATCCAACTGTAAAAGGATCGGTGCATGATTAGAGATAAAGGGGTATTCTACCCATGTTCTAAATATACCTGTAGATAACACTAAATCCTCAAAAAGAAAATAACGATCCAGTCTCTTTGCTATGAAAGCATCGCCCACCCTGCCATTTCTCCATGTGGCAACCAACTTTCCAGGCTGGATATCTATAAGTTTATTGTTACTGAAAATATTAGTAAAGAAAGTAGTCAAAGAACCAAGGTTTGATCGGTTGCCCCAACTTTCACCTACCATTAGAGTCAAGTTTAAGTCACCAACTAACACACAATTTTTCAAAGACAACAAACCCGCAGCCTCTAATCTTTCCCAAAATGATTTACGCTCCAAGCAAGGCCCATATATATTTAGATGATTAATAAACCTTTTGGACTCTAGACAGTGTCCGATAATTGTATCAGCTGGCTCCATAAAACTTTTGTCAATCCTATCATCTCTAGTTGCTTCGAAACCATAAAAACCAATATCCATCGAGGAATCTGGGTTATTATAAGGAATACCATGCTCTTCAAACAACTTTTCTTCTTCCCTGAAACCTTTACAGTCTCTCCTCATGTGAGAGGTACTTCGGCAGTAACCACATCTGAAAGGTAACCCGAGGTAATCTATTCTTTATTGGTAGCATAAACCATGCCATTCAACCTCCATAGTCGTCGACAGACCCAAGTGCACATCCATTTCGACCAAAACTTTAGCAACTTTTCTACTTGACGCTTCTAAATTATTTTTATCAACCATTATGAAGCTCCCCATGTTGTTCCCGATGGCTGCCAAAGCTCCTTCATTCCATAAATACAAAGGGAGCCCCGAAAGCATAACCCAAATATATCTTAAAGAGAAGTACTCAGTTTCTGGATTAAAGGCCATCCTCCATTTTTTGAGCATAAAGCTACTATTTCCATTGACCCACTTTCTACTTATTAGCAACTCTTCATTTTCTGGGGTCGCACAGATAATTCCAATCTAGCCTTTAGTTAAAAAGATAACCTCTGGTAGATATTCTAACACTGGAACCCAAACACGTTCCATCCAAACAGAACAACTTTCCACACAAAGGGTGTTGTATGCAAACCTTCCAACAAGGCCACAGAGAGCCATTCTACACGAGTCCTCCAACCCAATGTCAACACCTAATATTAATCTTCTAACAGTTTGCTTCACCGTCCATTGTCTCCTGTGCTTACGGGCCGAACTTGATGCTAGAACTTTTAAAATTTGTAGAGGTACACTAGACTTACCAGGAAAAACAGATACAGACCTCTGCTGAGGTAACTTTGCGGTACATGACGACTCTGAAAGTGCAGGAAGGAAAGTTTCTAAGGAGGGTTCGACGGTACGTATCGAACTTTTCTAGAGAGATCGAGCAACCGACTGTCTACCAAAATGATGAGTCTCTTTGGACAGGGATACCGAAACCTCTCTCGACAAAAAATGAGAAGGATTAGCAGAGTTTTCCTTCCAAAATACCTCCAATGGCTCATTTAAGAGCGCATTAACCTCCGCATTAATCACCTCTAACCGTCGGCTCTCCATCCTTCTTCCACTTGGAAGGCACTTCATCCAACAAATAAATTGATGGCTAAGGAACCTCCGTGAGAGGACAAGACAAAGGATGATTAATAACTAATCTGACAAGAAACCTAGAAAAAACCACCTGCTCAACACTTGCCCACAAAACGAGAAAGGAAGACAGATGGATAACCCCACCGGCCAAAGGTTCAGTTTCCAAAGATAGTAAATAGTAGCATGGACGGTTGATAGAAGTAAAAGGAAACAAACTCTATTGATAATGCTCTGAATGATAAGTAAGGGTAGTCAGAAAAACTAGCTATAAAAAACTAACTAGAAAGACAAGCAAATCAAAAACACGATTTCAAAAAATATTTATAAAGTTCTATCAAATATTTTTCTCCCAAAGAAAAATGAGAACATGAAAAAAGTAGTATTAGTCAACTCTATTGTTTCCAAAACCAACAAAAGTTCATCTTAACTTAGGAATAAGAAATTAAAGTACAAATTTATGTATGCTTAAGTTAAGATGAATAAAAATCATTCCTCCCAACCACCCAAACTATATCCAAAAAACTTACACTCATTTATTTTATTATTATTATTATTATTTTGTTATTAAAAATAAAATAAATTTATATTAATTCTCGATTAAAATAAAATTCAAAATTGATTTATTTTATTATTATTATTTATTTTATATATTTTTTAAAACTTAATTTTATTAAAATATAGTTACCTCCATTGAAGGATGTGTGCCCTACATGCCCATTACAGTTTTGGCAGAAGTATAATATCTAGATTATTTATTGTTTTGGACTGAGGAGCAAATGTGATTTGATTCTCATGACTTACCCTGACATATTCCTAACCATGTTGGTCCATCGATCTCAAAAATCCCTTGAAACGGGCATTTGTTAAAGAAAAGATTGGGTTTTACTGGTAGTAGGCATATTCTTCATCTGATTCCATAAAATAATGAGAAAATGAAAAATCTAAATCTTAAAATATTTAATATTCTATTTTAAATGGATATTTTTTTTGGGAAACACTCACAATAATAGGAACTCTAAAAATCTAAATCTTAAAATATCTAATTTAATTTAAATCTTAAAATATCTCACTTTCTATTTTAATCAATATACAAATAACCTATAAATATAACTCTCTAAATCTTAAAATATCTCACTTTCTATTTTAAGCAATGTACAAATAAATTATAAATATAACTCAATTTTAATCAATATACAAATAACCTATAAATATAACTCTCTAAATCTTAAAATATCTCATTTTCAATGTACAAATAAACTATAACTATAACTCACTACTTTTGGTGCAATGAATTTGTTAAAACTTTATTACAAAACTTTAATTTCATTCATATTTGAGTTAATCTACTTGTAAATACATTCACTGCTCTTGATACAATAAATTGGAGTGTGGAGTGGCTTATTAGCTAGACAAATTCAAGTCTTGGAAGTGAATTTTTTTTCGGGAAAAGTAAAATTTCTTTATGGTTTGTTATTTTAATTGATTTTAAATTAAGTTAAAAATTATAAAAAAATTGGTATGATTGATTTTAAATTAAGTTAAACATTATAATAAATTGGCGTGGTCTATTAAATAGACAAATTTATGACCAAAGATGAATTCAAGTTATGCATTGATTTTTTTTTTAAATGCAAAATTATTTGAAGTGATTTTTTTTGGAAAGAAAAAATTGTTATTTTAATTAGTTTTAAATAAAGTTAAAATATTATTATTATTTGATATAATAAGGTGGAGTGGTATATTAAATAAATAAATTCAAGTCATGAAGTGAAAGGAGACATTTTTTAAGGTTCATTATTTTTTTTAAAAGATTTTAAATTAAGTTGTGATTTTTAAAATTTTATTATTCTTGATATTGAAGTGGGTTATTAAATGGACAAATTTAAGTTATAAAGTGAATTTATTTTATAAAAGTGAAAGTTTTTTTATAATTTATAATTTGTTATTTTAAATTATTTTAAATTAAGTTAACAATTTTAAAATTAAAATTTTATAATTCAATTTTTCATCAATTATGATTATAATTTTTAACAAAATTCATCATAATATTGAAGATTTTTTTTTCAGTCTTTTAAATTTAAATTTTTTAATTTAATAGGTCAAATTTTCATCAATGGAATAGAATTTTTAATTTTCAATTAAGTATCATTAATCATAATAATAATTTATTTTTAAGGTCACGATTAAGCTAGACACCGAATTGGTGTATGAGATTCCCATTTTTTTATGGTACAAGAGATCTCCTCAGCGCAACCATTTGACTCCTAAAGTCTACGAAAGTATACATACCCTACTACCACTGGTAAAGTCTATTAAAATATACATATCCTACCCCTATGGATTTGAACCTGTAAATTTCAAAGTAACTACAATTATAATTTCCAAAAAAATTCTTCTTAATATTGAAAAAAATTCCAACCTAAAAATATTGAATTTGTTTAATATAAATTAAAAAAATGTTATTTGATCTCATTCATCTACATAACGTCCCACACTGCACTCTAAACCCACCTCACTATGCTGTCATTCAATGCTGTAAAAACTTAAGCATGCGGATATGTCAATGTCGCAGAAGAGCAATTCGAGTGGCAATAACAGTCTAAAGCGAATGACGCAGATTTAAATAATTCTATTTCCAATCATTACGCAAACTTACAACCAGAGGAGTACAGAGACTTCAGGGCACTGAAATTAATTTAAATGTTTTTCCAGAGAGGCGATCCATTATATTATTCAAGGGCTGCTCCATTTCCATCCATACATATATATTGATAACTGATTTGTTATCAACATGGTACAGGAAATGCAGGAAACCATGGGTGGGCGATCGTGGCTCAGCCAGTTAGGGAAGGCAGCCCGCCGTGCAAAAACACATAATTCATCAGCTGAGCCCAAAACCGAAGAGGAGGGAGGTCTGGTCAGACGGTTGGGAGTGTTCGATCTCATATTGATGGGAATCGGAGCTTCAGTTGGGGCAGGCATATTCGTCGTCACAGGCACTGTTGCCCGCGATGCAGGCCCAGGTAATATAATATATTCTCTCTGTGTGTTGTGTATATATTTCTCAATTAAATATATAGCAATGCCATTGTTTTCTGTAAATTTTATGATTCTGTAGAACTATAATGGAGGTGGGGAAATTTTCTTTCTTTTACACCCTCTGTGGAATGCAAGAAACTAAAAATGGCACCAACAGATTCCAGTATTTGGGTTCTGTCACTGTCACACCCATGTTGGAGTATCAAACTCTTGTTGCTCCGTACATTGCATGATTCTGTACAACTATAACAGAGGTGGGGAAATTTTCTTTCTTTTAGATCCTCTATGGAAGGCAAGAAACTCGAAACGGCACCTACAANTCCAGAGAGGCGATCCATTATATTATTCAAGGGCTGCTCCATTTCCATCCATACATATATATTGATAACTGATTTGTTATCAACATGGTACAGGAAATGCAGGAAACCATGGGTGGGCGATCGTGGCTCAGCCAGTTAGGGAAGGCAGCCCGCCGTGCAAAAACACATAATTCATCAGCTGAGCCCAAAACCGAAGAGGAGGGAGGTCTGGTCAGACGGTTGGGAGTGTTCGATCTCATATTGATGGGAATCGGAGCTTCAGTTGGGGCAGGCATATTCGTCGTCACAGGCACTGTTGCCCGCGATGCAGGCCCAGGTAATATAATATATTCTCTCTGTGTGTTGTGTATATATTTCTCAATTAAATATATAGCAATGCCATTGTTTTCTGTAAATTTTATGATTCTGTAGAACTATAATGGAGGTGGGGAAATTTTCTTTCTTTTACACCCTCTGTGGAATGCAAGAAACTAAAAATGGCACCAACAGATTCCAGTATTTGGGTTCTGTCACTGTCACACCCATGTTGGAGTATCAAACTCTTGTTGCTCCGTACATTGCATGATTCTGTACAACTATAACAGAGGTGGGGAAATTTTCTTTCTTTTAGATCCTCTATGGAAGGCAAGAAACTCGAAACGGCACCTACAAATTCCAGTATTTAGGTTCTGTCACACACTCATGTTGGAGTATCAAACTCTCATTGCCTGATGGAGAAATCTGCTTTTCTCTCACATGTTTGTTGTCAGGACTGACAGTGTGGTCACATGTTGCTTTTGAGGACTGACAGTGTGGGGAATTTATTAATTAGTTCAGACTTTTCTAGTTTTTCTGTTGCCAGCTTAAAATAGAGCTATTGGCTGTCCTAATTTTTCTTTCCCCTGAGCACCAACAGCCAGTCTGGCTGAAAACATAAATTACAGAAAATGAAGAATTTCTTCCTATCTGATGTTACATAGAGTTTATTTGATACTCTGCCTATTAAAAATGAAGGAAGTTCTACTAAAATGAAGGCAGTTACCAAGTGAAGCTGGGAACATTGTTGTGCTATTCATGACTTTGTTTTGACTTTGTTTTTCAGTTATTGATAAGCTTTCTCTTTTTGGTTGAAGACATAGATTAATGGCTTACTCTATATAGATAATCTAGATATTTTCATATATGTTTACTGCTAAAACCTCTCAATGAATTATAAAATTCTTTAAACAGTTGTATTGTAGTCTTCTGCATAACAACTGTTAACTGTAAAATATTGGAGATAGCAATCTACACTTTTAGATTGAACCAAAACAGCATGTCAACTGGGGTTAGGTTTAGGGTTCAATCCATGAATGGTATCAAAGCAAATGGTATCAAAGCAAAGAGTTTATTTGATACTCTGCCTACTGAAAATGAAGGAAGTTCTACTAAAATGAAGGCAGTTCCCAAGTGAAGCTGGGAACATTGCTGTGCTATTCATGACTTTGTTTTTCAGTTATTAATAAGCTTTCTTTTGGTTGAAGACATAGATTAATGACTTACTCTATATAGATAATCTAGATATTTTCATATATGTTAGACTGGGAAAACCTCTCAGTGAATTATAAAATTCTTTAAACAAGTTGTATTGTAATCTTCTGCATAACAACTGTTAACTGTAAAATATTGGAGATAGCAATCTACACTCTACACTTTTAGATTGAACCAAAACAGCATGTCAACTGGGGTTAGGTTTGGGGTTCAATCCATGAATGGTATCAAAGCAAATAGGCTCCATGAGGATTGAGCCAAAGAGCGGCTTCGGGTGGGAGGTTAGAATTAGCAATACACACGTTTAAATCAAAATATTAAACCATTAATGGTATGTGTATTATTAGTGAGCAGTGGCAGAGCAGGCCATTGGCCAAGCGCAGGGCTTTGTTCAGTTTCTAGCCTGTGTGGTTTTCTATATAAAATGCAGTGGTGGAGCAGGTCATTGGCCAAGCGCAGGGCTTAAAGCTTTGTTCAGTTTCTAGCCTGTCCAGTTTTCAGTGTAAAATCCATTGCAGGATGAATTCTTTCTCTGCATTATCAATCTTGAAAGCAGTTTTGTGCATAGTAAACAGATCTGAAGATACAGGATGGATTGTACTCGTTTTCCAAAGCAGCGAGAGTTGTCAACATTGATTAGGTTTATTGTAAGAGAGTTGTCAACATCGGTTAGGTTTATTTTAATATTATTTAGTAAAAAAAAATATTAATTTTTACATTTTTTCCAAGTGCATATTAAGGAGACGTTTGTATTCTACATTTTTTCCAAGTGCATATTAAGGGAACGTTGGTATTTCCAAGTTTACAAGTGCATAATAAAGAGACGTTGGTATTCCAAATGCATATTAAAGAGATTTTATAATTGTGGTTAAGTTAGATTTTATTTATTTTAAATTAGTTTTTTTTAAGTAAGAAAAAACTTTATATTTCATAAAAAAAGAATATACATATTTTTGTTTAAAAAATGATTGTTCTTTATTATAACAAAAAAAACAAAAGTGAATACTATGCCCACAATTTAATATTTTTATAATCGAAAATTCATTTTTAAGATTTGTTGAATTTTTAAGAATTCGTGAAGGATGAAGGTATCAATGTCACAGTTTAAAGCTTCTTTCGAAAGTTTATCTACATTTTCATTTAATTCTCTGAGAACGTGGCAACAAGAGAATCAGTGTAATATTGCAATATGTTCTTGAACTTGATTCGTTAAAGGTTGTAAACGACACACCTGGAAAGGCGCCTTCCCATTTATCCAATCAACTATCGACTGAGAATCCACCCTATTCCTAGAACATGTGGAATAGTGTAATAATGTGACTTGGACAAATAGAGTAATGCACCAGCACTACAAATGGGAGGCTGACCCTAGCTAGCCCCGTCAAAAACGCCCCAAGGAATACCCTCCACCAACCAAGGCATCAAAGGCTGACTAATCTTTTTAATTTTGGGATCAACTTTGTATTCACCAACTAGCTTGACTATGAGACCAACTACCACCTATGCTGGTACCATCAAGTTTTGAAATATAGCACTATTCCATGCCCACCACAAGAAATAAACATTCAAGAAAGGAATTGTAGAGAAAGAAATACCTACAAATTCCTTCCATTTTTTAAATCATGACTCTAGGCTTTCTTGTGGCTTCATCCCTTGTACTTTTCTAGCAAATGCCACTTATTTCCAAATGTTAACAGCAAAAGGACATTCCACAAAGAGATCCACGACCGATTATGAACTTGTTTTGCACAAAAAACACCAATTTGGGTCGATCCAACCTCTCTTTGCCCCGTTATCCCATGTCAAAATCTTATTTCCTAACACTAGCGAAGTGAGGATTTTTTATTTTATGGGGGCCTTTTGAGACCAGAGATACTTCCACCACCACTTCTTGTCTCTGGAGATTTTTTTTGTAGCTAAAACCAAATATCCCAACTTAACTGTATATGCCCCAGTTTTTTCATTTCCTAGCCAATACAACACATCTTCTTCTTCCTCCTTGAGCAAGATAAAATTTGAGTTCAACGTAAAAACACAATCAGATGGTCATGACTCTGAGGATAAATGAGATGTCTAGGATTCAAAAAGAGAGACGATTCTGATAAGGCCCATAGTGATAGAGGGTGAATTAGAAATCAGAGGGTTAGGATTCGAAAGAGAAATGAGATGTCTTGGATTTGAAAAGAGAGTCAATTCCTTATCGGAATCAAAGTTGTTAGATTCATGTATTCTTTGTATTCTCTCAGGTGGGGCTTCATTATCAACTACTATCCTCATGGAATTCTTATCGTCTTCTTTATTCATTGCAGATAGTCTTTTCCTCAACCTACATTTTGGGGTAATTGTTCATATGTTTTTCTAAATTTGCATTTTTGTTGATTTTTGGTGCTCCTTTCCTCTTCATCTTCGGACACTCATAGCTCAAATGATTACCATCCTTTGGTTTTTTCTTGATGACTTTCTTTCCATTTAGGATAAGCTCAAACTTGAGAACAAATGTTTTGCTTGTTGACAAATCCAACACTAGAATGTTGTATTTTCATAATCCAATTCCTTGTGTCCATCTAGAGCTTTTCCTTTGAAGTATAAGTTTATCTGGTAAACTTTTACTAAGATCAATCTCCACATTAACATGAATTTTACACATCTCATCCATATTAAATTGTTATTTTTTTAATTTTTATAAATATTATATTGCACATACTTTGCCATGTCACAATTAGAAATGAACATTACACATCTTCTTAAGTAGTAAAACATTGTGTAAATTGTTTTAATATCATTAATTAATTTATTAAATGATAAAACATTATGTAAATTATTTTAATATGTTGGATTAATTTATTTGGATATGAATGATTCTCATCATATTTTGTGTTTTAAATTGTTCATATGATATGAAAACTTATGATTATTGTATGAAAACTTTAGTTTTTTTTTAAATAATATTCACAACCCATGAGTCATTCAATAATGATTCTTAAATTTGGACATTTTGTTGAGAATTCAAATTAAAACAAAACTCCTTATAAAAAGGTCCATATGGAAAATATTTTAGAGCAATATGAAAACTTTCAATCTTCCATATTGAAAATTTGGAAGAAGAGCTTTTTCACTCATCTAGACTTTGCTTTAAAGTAGGTACTAACACATTGACATCAACAATTACCTAGACTTTGTTTTAAAGTAGGTACTAACACATTGACATTAACAATGTAGATTGGTTGATGTTACAAGAGGAGCTAAAACAAAACAAATTGTAGTGATAAGTGACTCGCTTAAAGTAACATGATGCTTACAAGTGTCTATGCCTATCATAGACTAGTGCATTGAGATATTCTTAGACGATTTGACTGATAAAGTCTACGGAGGTATACATACCCTACCCCCTCTGGATTTGAACTTGTGACCTCTTAAGAGGAAACACATGTTCTTAACCATTAGGCCCACTCAGGCTGATATGGATCTTGGCATATTGATTGGGGTAAGTTGTGACATTGATTGAGACCTTGTTGTTTTGTTGCATAGGAGGTGGTGGCCCATGTTATCTCCTTTCTTGCTTCTTCCTTAGTGCATGATTAAGCCAATGACATCGTTGACCATCTAAATTTTTGGGCTACTATGACCACACTGATTAAGCAAGGGAAGTGTTCTTGATCATGTTGCAAGGGGTGTCTCCTAGAACTCTATCAATGATTGAGATCATTATATTTTTATTTTTATAACCAAAATAACACAATGCGAAATCTATATTTGAACTAAATTATATAAACAAAAATTCTCTAAATGCCCTCTAATGTCTAAAAATATGCATAGTATTAAGTTCTAACTAATAACTATTAAACTCTCCAATCAAATCATATAAAAAAATCCTATAGTATTAAGTTCTAAGTTATTAGACTCTCCAATCAAATCATATAAAAGAATCCTATAGTATTAAGTTCTAACTAATAACTATTAGACTCTCCAATCAAATCATATAAAAGAATCCTTTGAAGATTCCTCATCCTCTTAGCTTTGTCTATTTGGAAGGGATCAAGATAACCTTGCTTTTTTGTTCTTAATTCATTGGAGGCTTCTTTGCAAGCTTTTATATTCCCTCTTGCATAAGCTAAGTGTTGTTTCAATTTGTGGATACCCTTGGCTCCCCACTTATTTCCGTTTAACAATGATTACATACCATTTTACTTCCAACCAATTAGGAGACATGATCATTTTTTTACCAACAAAATCAAATATGCAAATAAAACCCTAGGATTTCTTAATTAATGGGAAAAATAAAACCCTAGGATTTCTTAATTAATGGGAAAAGACAACAATGTTACCGTAAATAAATTATGGTTACAGGAATAATTTTACACTTTTACATACTTTCACAAGTGGTGTGAAAGACTCCAAATTTGAACATTGAATGAACAAAACAACAACTCCAAAATAGTGGAAGAATGATGTTGAGTGAAGATCAACACAAAAAAATAGTTAAAAAATAACGTATAATGAGATGAACACTAGGCCCTCATTAAATAGTAAGGGAAGAGGTTTAGGTTTATGTATATGGTTATGAATTTTTAATATTATTATTATTTTTAATGTGTTTTTTGTGGGCTCAAGAGTCTTTGGATACTCATGTATATTCACTTCTAAAATAAATGGTTAAATATGGAACTTTAAATTGGATTAATTAAATCACATTCATTGATCTTCAATTGTTAGCCATCAGATTAAAATTTTAAATTAAAAGATAATTAATTGTACCTATTATCAATAAATATACGCCTTTCGGCTTAAAAATTCATTAATTTTTTAAAATTTTAACTTCTTTTTATTTTTTTAGTTTTGTTTTATTGTCGTAAGACACATAACACATTTTCTTTAAAATAACATAAAAAAATTAATAATATTTATTTAAATTAGTTTATTAATTTTTTAAAATTTTAACTTCTTTTTATTTTTTAAGTTTTGTTTTATTGTCTTAGCACACATAACACGTTTTCTTTAAAAGTAAAAATAATATTTTAAAATTTATCAAACTTTTTATTAAACAAAATGAAAATATAAAAAATATATAATAAAAATACTAAATTTCAAAATTTTCAAAATAATATAATTTTATCTTAATCTTAAATTTATAAAAATTAAAAAAACTTAAAAAAACCCTTAAAATAATATATTCTATTTTCAGTTTTCTTTAAAAAAAAATAAAATTCTAAATTAAAAGACATATATTCTATTTTTAATTTTCTTTTAAAAAAAATTCTAAATTAAAAGACATTTATCTTAGATTATTATTATAATAATTTTTTCATATAAACATATATGCCTCCTTTGTATTGGTGGAATAAATTTTTCCATATTAGAGATTTATCAATGTAGTGAAGTAGCTTTTAACATGAATCAGTAAAAATACTCGATCCAGAACACATTACTCTTGATCTGGAAATAAGTAAGCGCTTTTAACAGGGCTCGGAAGAAAACACATTCCAAAACACATCACTCCGGGTGAAAAAAACAAGTATTTGAACGAGCATGCTACATCACATCAACTTCTAAACCTCCAATGGAAGGAGCGAATACAATTCACGGCACTGGGAAATTATTGATAAACGTTTTTCAGAAGAGGCCAGCAACGTATGGAAACCCATTATAATATTCATGGTCCGATCCATGTTCCCTGTAGGGAATGGATGGACCAGACTTATACGGGATATCTGTCTGATTAATCATACACATATTGGATCATACATATATCGAAACTGATTTATTATCAGGCGACTTTAAAGGGTGGACGAGATTCAGGAAAGGATGAAAGGGCAATCATGGCTGACCCAATTTAGGAAGGCAGCCCTCCGTGCCAAAACGTGTAATATATCAGATAGGCCCACAGACCATATACTAATTGAAGGAGAGGGAGGTCTGGTCAGACGGTTGGGAGTATTCGATCTCATATTGCTGGGAATCGGAGCTTCAATTGGGGCA
>SNQJ01S0155953.1:22458-37899 GCA_010110895.2 Picea sitchensis | reverse complement strand
TTTAGACGAACTCTCAGCCATGCATGGCTGGGAGTTCCAGTTAACTGACCCAAAGATTTTCGTCCTGGCGGAAACTTTCCTGATTTTTTTCTTTTTTAGGTAAACGCGGGTTGTAGTGGGCTAGCCTGCGTTCCAACGCTTGCAGTAGAAGGGCAACAAGCGTTCCAATGCACCCAGTGTTAGGTTAGGGTGTGGGTTGCTTATTTTAAGTGGTTTTTCAAGGTTTTATTTAGCATGGCTTTGGCAAGGAAGAGACATGAGTTGGCCTGATGCCAGGTAAGCTTGTGTGGTGCATTTTAGGGTTATAACATTCCACCTAGAAGCTTAGTTATAGCATCCCCTATTTGAACTCCTTCTCCTCCTAGTTCTCCTCCACCTAATATCCCTATGGTAGGAGTGAATCCCCCCATGACTAGGATGGAGGCCATTATAGCTGCTAGGTATGCTCCCCTTGTGTTAACTTAGCCTTTCAATGCCCTTCTAGCAGATGGCTAGCTTAAGAAGTTCCCCAGGTTTACAGGCGAAGGGGACATAAATGCAGAAGAACATATTAAAGACTTTTATAGTTTTACAGATCATCATATCATCATGCATGCAGACGTATGGATGAGGATTTTTTCTCATAGCCTTGAAGGTGAGGCTAGGAAGTGGTTTAGGGCCTTGCCTCCTAGATCCATCGATGGGATAAATGTTTTGGATAATGCCTTCTTGAGATAGTGGGGAGATAAGAAAGACTTCATGTATTGCATGATAGAGTTCAGATCTTTGAAGATAAAGGAAGGAGAGTCTGTCTCTGACTTCTCCAAGAGGTTCAATAATATGTACAATAAGATCCCTGCTAAGATAAATCCCTCAAAAGATTAAGCCAAAATTACTTATGCCAACACTTTTGACCTAGATTTCTACCTTTTGTTGAGGGAAAGACGAGCCACTTCCCTGGCTCACATGCAGGACTTGGCTTTGGAAGTTGAGTCGAATATATTGGCTATTGATTGACTCATAAATAAAGCTGATAGAGACATACCCAAAAACAGATTTGAAGCCTCCACATCCAGTTCTTCTACATCTTACTCTCAAATGGACAAGTTGACAAATATGGTAAAGAATCTGTCTGCAGAGATGGAGAAAATGAAAGCGGAGGGAAAACAGATTTACAAAAATCCTCAAAACATTGATAACAAAGGAAATTTCAGGAGGCCAAACAACAATGCTCCATAGATTATGCCAAGGGAACAAAGGAACAAAGATAGAGATGATCATAGAATTCAAACTCCTCTCCAAAATAACCTTGTTGTTGATGAGGAAAGAGAGGAGATATATTATCTTGGTCCTTAAATTCACTATATTGAAGACATCTCCCCTTTTCCACATTTGACTCAAGCAGCATACGAAGAGTCTCTCATGAACAGTTAAATAAATGAGTTGAGAAAAGGGGAGAAATCCAATAATTGCAGTCCCAATAAATATAACCTCAGGTCAAAGAAGAAAGAAGAGAAGTTTGATCAACCCCTAATGGTGGAGAAGCCTACTAAACAAGATACAAATATCACCAAAGAAAATAAAACTCAGAATCTCCCACCAACAACCAAAGATCCTGTCTCAAAGGTAAGGGAAATTCCTAAGCCTCCTTCCTCCTTTAGTTTTGAGCACAAAATTCAAAAGATCAGAATTCCTGTACCCCTCTCATAACTTGTTAAAAATGAATATTTCAAAAGGTCCCTCTCTAAACTATTGCAGTCCCAGCCACCTTAGCTTACCACAAACTCAGTAAATCTCCAAGATGAAAATCCAGCAGTCATCCTAGGTCCCATGGTAGAAGACGGAGATGATTCATCCCCTCCCTTCTACACATCCCTGAACATACATGATAAGGTGCTGCATAACTACCTGATGGATTCAGGGGCTTCCCATAACCTCATGCCCAAAATAGTCATGGAAGAGTTGGGACTGGAAGTAACCAAGGCCTATCATGATTTGTGCTCTTTTGATTCAAGAAGAGTGCAATGTCTTGGATTCATCAAAGACCTGGTGGTGTCCTTATTTCAGTTGTCAATGAAGAGTGCGGTCATGGACATTATGGTAGCTGATGTTCCCCCCAAGTTTGGCATGTTGTTGTCAAGATATTGGATTAAAAAGTTTGGATGAACATTACAAATGGACCTCACATATGCCACTATTCCAGTCTTTGGAGGAGAACACAGAATATTGTACATAGAAGCTCAGTTGGCCTACATTGTCAGTGACGAAGTAGACCCCACTAACCATCCTATCTATGCACTTGACATGGATTTGGGGTCTAGTTTGTTACATCTCACTGATGCTCATGAAGTCCCTCTTGAAATCAGAAAGAATCCCTTGTCTGATCAGGAAATACCTCCTCCAACTACCTTTGTGTGGAAGATGTTCTTCGATGGGGCCTCTTCTAGTGAAGGTGTTGGTGCAGGAGTGGTTTTTGTATCGCCTTGTTAGGAAACCATATCCCTGTCATACAAGCTAGAGTTTGAAACCACCAATAATGTGGCAGAATATGAAGATCTCATTTTAGGTTTAAGGGATGCAAAAGAGATGGAAATTAAAGAGGTAGAAGTGTTCAGAGATGTTGAGTTGATAGTCCAGCAGGTCAGAAATGCTTATTGGGCTAAACATCCTAGACTTAGAAATTACAAAAATGAGGTGTGGGAACTCATTGATAATTTCTTCTCAGCTTTCAATATTTCTTTTATTACAAGAGAAGAAAATACTTTGGTTGATTCCCTAGTTGTCTCAGCTAGATAGTTTAGGATACCTCTGCCACCTAGGATAAAATATGATGTTGAGATAAGATATAGGCCATCTATGCCAGACAATATCAAGCATTGGAAGGTGTTTGAGGATGATCTTGAAATTAGAAAATTTCTTGAGTTTGTTGATGAGTTATCTGCATTGTACATTGATCAAGATCCTCATCCTGAAGGTAACCCTCACCCTGAGGTATTTTTAAATAAAATTGCTAATCACCATATTGTTCAGTTGCCTAGCAATCACATTCCAAAGGGACTAGTTCCTCTAGAAAGATTGTTCGATGGGAATGATGTGGCAGTGAAGGGTGAGGTTTCAAATGGGATGATTATGTAATTGAATGAAATATTGGCACAGAGGAGGATCCTAAGTTTGTCAAGTTGTCAAGTAGCCTGCCAGGGGAGCTGAGAGCTAAGTATGCTGAGCTATTAAAAGAATTTGCTGATGTGTTTGCATGGACCTATGAAGACCTCAAGACATATGACACAACTATCATTGAGCATAAGATCCCATTGAAAGAAGAGGCTAATCCATTCAGGAAGAAGCTAAGATAGATTAATCTAATGTTTCTACCTGTCATGGGGAAAGAAGTAAAGAAGTTTTTGGATGCTCAAATCATAGTCCCTTTGAGATATTTTGAATGGGTGGCTAATCTGGTGCCAGTAAGAAAAAATATTGGAGAAATTAGACCTTTTGTTGACTTCAGGAACCTGAACAGAAGATCCAGAAAGGACAATTACCCCTTACCTAATATGGAACACATATTGGAGAGGGTAACTGGTGGATCTAGGATATCCATGATTGATGGCTTTTCTGGCTATAATCAGATATCAATCCTGCCTGAGGATAGAGAAAAAACAACCTTCACCACTCCTTGGGGCACATTCATGTATGCCAAAATGCCTTTTGGATTAATGAATGCAGGAGCAACATTTCAGCAATCCATGGACATAGCCTTCATTAGGGAGAAATATCAATTCCTGGTGATCTATCTGGATGAAATCATTGTCTTCTCCAGATCTGATAAAGAGAACTATTGTCACTTAAGGAAGGTTTTCTTGAAATGAATAAGGTTTGGCCTTTCCTTAAACCCCAAGAAATATTTTTTTTCTATGGAGGAGGGGAAGTTGTTAGGCCATATAGTATCAGTAGAGGGTGTGAGAATTGATCCTAGCAGGGTGGAGGCAATTCAGACCCTGTCACTTCCTAGATCGCAGAAAGAGGTCCAGTCTTTCCTGGGAAAAATTAATTTTCTGAGGAGGTTTGTTTCAAACTTTGTCGAATTAGTAAAGCATATCACTACCATGATCAGGAAGGAAAATGAAGTAAAATGGACTGTTGAGCCTAGAGAATCTTTTAACCAGATTAAAAAGGCATTGACTAAGGCACCTATGTTGATCAACCCTGATTACTCCAAGGACTTTCTGATTTTTTTGTTTGCTTCTTTTGATACTATGGCAACTATTTTATTGCAGAAAAATATTGAAGGGTTGGAGCAACCCATTTCATTTTTCAGCCAAGAATTGAGAGATGCAGAAATCAAGTATGAAATCATGGAGAAATAGGCCTATGCCTTGGTGAAATCTCTCAAATCTTTCAAAGTCTATGTCTTGCACTAAAAGGTAATTGCATACGTTCCTTCAGCCTCTATGAAGGACATCTTTATACATCCTGACATAGATGGGAGAAGGGGTAAATGGATTGCCAAGATCCTTGAGTTTGACCTGGATATTAATCCAACCAAGTTGGTTAAAGGGCAGGGCTTAGCCAAGCTTCTGGGTGAATCAAATTGCAAATCCTTGGGGGTTAAATTCATCGATGGCTTCTCAGGAAATCAACAGCTTGAATTGTCTATTGGCAATCCTCAAGACAATCCTCCACTAGCAGAGTGCACTTGGTATAGAGATATCATATATTTTCTGCTAGAATTAAAGCCCCCTGATGAAATGGGGAAGAGTAAGGCAAGAGATTTAAAGCTCAAAGCAGTCAAATATTACCTTATTGACCAAGTCTTTTACTAGAGAGACTCTCTAGGGGTGTTTATGAGGTGTCTAAACCCATAAGAGGCCAAGAAAGTGACATTTGATTTCCATAGCAGCCTCTGTGGGGGACACCACTTTTGGAAGACCACAACCCACAAGATTATCAGGGTTGGGTACTACTGGCCCACCTTATTCATTGATGTCTACAGAGAGGTGAGAGACTGCATCAAATGCCAAAGTTTCTCAAGAAAGTAGCAACTCAAATCTCTGCCACTAAAACCTGTAGTAGCTATAGCACCCTTTCAACAATGGGGGTTGGACTTCATTGGAGAGATTCATCCTTCCTCAAGTGGCCAACACAGATGGATCCTGACTACAACTGACTATTTTACCAAGTGGATAGAAGCTATCCCCACTAGGAGTGCTTCACACAAAGTTATCATCAGCTTCCTGGAGGATATCATAGCAAGGTTTGGATGCCCCAGCTGAATTGTCACTAATAATGCTGCATCTTTCAGGTCTAAGCCTCTGGTGAGGTTCTATGATAGGTTTGAGATTTCACTGGTTCATTCCACTCCCTATTATCCACAAGGAAATGGACTCGCAGAGTCTTCCAATAAAATCCTAATTAATCTCATTAAAAGATCGTTGGAAGATAATAAGAAGGCATGGGACTCAAAACTCAAATTCGCTCTGTGGGCTGACTAAGTGACAACAAATAAATCCTTGGGCACCTCCCCTTTTCAACTTGTTTATGGGAAAAAAGTTGTTTTTCATACTTAGTTGGATCTACCTGTAGAAAACTTCTTTCAAGATTATGAAGGAGATCCAGACCATATGGTCAGAAGAATCCATCAAATAGTGGAAGTGCAGCAAACCAGGTAGAAGGTAATGAACAGAGCTCACAATCATCAGTAGAAGATCAAGCGGGTCTTTGACAGGAGGGTCAAGAAAGAGGATTTCCAATGGGGAGATATGATATTAAAATGGGATTCTCCCAAGCAGGACAAGGGAAAACATGGAAAATTCGAAGCCCTATGGATCCAGCCCTTCAAGGTCACTGGAGTGTTTTCAAATAATACCTACAGGTTGTAAGATTTGGAGGGTGAGGAAGTTTTCAATGGCCCTGTGAATGGGCATTTTTTGAAGAAATTTTTATTTTGAGCCACACATGGCTCCTCTGTGTTTGTAAATATTGTTTTTCAGTTTATCTTTCATTTTTAATAATGACTCCATAGCCGAACATAAAGGCACTGAATCTGCAAAATAGTTCTTATCATATCATAGGGAATAAGCCATCCCCAATGGAGCCTAATGTTAGCACATAATCTTGTATGCAAGGTGTTTTCCTATTAAGTGTCACCTTCAATGAAAAAGTGGCAAAAAATGTCTTAAAAACCCACTTATCCCAAGTTGGGGGTGCATAAACGCCCTGGATTATGAAACATGCAGATCTGAATGGTCGGGATATGCACGCCTAGATATTCGGTCCAGATTCAATTCTGGACCCCCCTCGTCATTCTACCTTTAATGGGTGGGGGGATGGGGGGGTCCGATATGATATTTTTGCAGTGCATGGATCTGGAGAGTCAGGTGATCCATGCCCAGATATATGGTTGAGGTCCCATTCCGGATGCCCCCCGGTCGTTCTACATTTAATGGTGGGGGGGGGGGTATGATATGTGCAGTTTTCTAGTGTGGGCCCCTTTGATATCGTGGTGCCTCCTCCTTGTGCCGCCCCCCCTCCTCTTGCCACCTGTGTTCCACTAGGCCTCCTGTTCACCAGTCACATCACTCGTTTCCCCCTTGTCTCATTATGAAACACTTGCCTTCCACTCACCCTCATGGCATATCATTTTTCGTTTCTCTCACTCTTGTCTTCCCACACTTGTCCCTCTCCCTACCACGTCGTCCCATTATAAGAGACGTGTTCTCCCTCAACAAATCACATCCCACCACCATATCTTTGTGGCCCCCACAAGATATTCCACATCCGTCCACTGGCCTCTTCTTGCCTCACTTCCACACCTAGTATGCCAAATCACCCATGCCTGGTCATCGCTCATTCTTCACTTCCCGTCATGTGCCCCAGTCTTCATGTCTGGCTCCATGTCTTACCATGAAGCCATTTAGCAGATCGAGGTGGCAGCATGAGAAGCCCTCCATGTCCCAAAGGTGCAGAGTTGACCGGGGCCATTTCTGATCCCAAGGAAGGAGTTATTGAAGCGGTTGGTGGTGGGTGGACATCGTTTCCACCATAAATGGAAATTCCACGAGAAGATTGTCATCTTGTCAACTCCTTGTAGGCTCGTTCTAGAGCACGGTGGCATCTAACCGAAGTGCACGATGGTCTAGAGACTACATGCACAGTCTGCCAGTAAACATGCAAATGTAATGCCTTCAATGTAGTAACTCGAAGGTTCTGTTGGGTTTTGCTCCAAGTATATGAAGGCATTTTTCCATTTTTGTATCCATCGTTGGTAGAGCTAAGCTCCCTATTGTATAGTTTTAATGAAGCATTGGTTTTCCTTGGTTATGTATCTATATGTGAAATTTCTAGTCTAATGACAGTCAACTTCTTATTCCATCTGCTTTCCATCTAGTGTTGAAAGAGTTTATGATTGACTGAGTCACATGAAGCATTCTGACAGTGTTATATAAAGGTTTTATTTTAACACTGTCACAATTTATTTCAATGTTCTTGTGTTTAAATCCTTCCCCTTCGGGTTGTTGGAAGATTGATGCTTACAACAGACCTTTGCACTTCCTCACAATTGCCTTTCTTTTGCTCACCCTTACTACAAACTACTGACTGAAGTTAGATTAAGACCTCACCTGTCCATGCATAGCCTTAGTCCAGAATTCTGAGTTAAAACGATATTGTATTGAGTTTACTTCTAGTCGATCACCCTTTTATAAACCAATCATGACATAAAACTGATGGGTGTCAGGCTCCGCTCCTACTGCAATCCAGGAGTGAATTCTAATGCTAACACAATCCATTTACACAAGAGACTCAAGTTCTTTTCTTAACCACTCCTCTATAAAAATTTATTAAAACAACATTAATAATTGACATTATTGTAAACATTTAATAATAATTGAACATTAATATCGCTTATACAACATTAATAATAATTGTTCATCATAACAGTTAATTAAATAGACATTAATGATGAAAATTATTATTAGCATTAATAATAACATTAATAAAGGCTTATGCAACCATTAAAATAACCATTCATTTAAACATTTAATAAAAGGAAACATTTAAAGCTGAGCATTTATTACAAGCTTACATTAATGATAGAAATTATTATAAGATTTCATAATAACATTAATAAATCAAGGAAACACACACCAAAAAGCAGCATGCCCCTATGTTGGGCATTTTTCTTGCTCACAAGTAGAGTTTAATCACATCAAATAAACAAGGAAAGAAGCAACAAAAACATAGAGCCAAAATGCCCTATGTTGGTCGTTTTTCTTGATCACACATAGAGTTTATTGACATTAATAAAACTAGGAAAGACATAGAAAAAACATTGAGGCACATACCTCTATGTTGGGCATTGTTTTCTCACATGTAGAGTCTTTTCATAAAAATAAATAAACAAGTAAATACACAACAAAAATGCAGAGGAATCATGCCCCTATAATGGGCATTTTTCTTGCTCACACGCAGAGTTTAATCACATCAAAATAAACAAGGAAAAAACAACAAAAACACATAGGAGACATGCCCCTATACTGGGTGTTTTTCCTTTCTCACACATAGAGTTTAATAACATCAAAATAAATAAGTAAGACACAACAAAAATGTAGAGAAGGCATGCCCCTATGTTGGGCATTTTTATATCTCACATGCAGAGTTTAATCACATCCAAATAAACAAGGAAGAAACAACAAAAATGCAAAGGAGACATGCCCCTATGGTGGGAAGTTTTCTTTCTCACACATAGAGTTAAATCACATCAAAATAAACAAGGAAGACACAGAAAAAACAAAGAGGAGGCATGCCCCTATGCCAGGCATTTTTCCTTGCTCACACACAAAGTTTAATCACATAAAAATAAACAAGGAAGACATAGAAAAAAAGCATAGGAGACATGCCCCTATGCTGGGCATTTTTCTTTTCTCACACGCAGAGTTTTATCACATCAAAATAAACAAGGAAGAAACAAAAAAAACGCAAAGGAGACATGCCCCTATGCTGGGCGTTTTTCTTTCTCACACACAGATTTTAATCACATCAAAATAAACAAGGAAGACACAACAAAAACACAGAGGAGACATGTCCCTATGTTGGGCATTTTTCTTGCTCACACACATAGTTTATTCACATTAATAAAACAAGGAAAGACACACCAAAAACTAAGAGAGGGAGTATGCCCAACCATATTAGACAACCATTACAAATCCATCAACAATAAATCTGTGTACACTTCTAACTAATTTAGAACTGCAACTTAAAAAAAGTGTATCGTAATCCGACTGACGACTTGCTGATGTTAATCAGTTGTTGGTGATCCTCCTCACTCTCTCTTTCTAATCGCTGAGACCTCATCGATACCTCCCATCTAACGTTAGGGATACTCTTCTTCCCCTTGAGACCCTCAAGCCGCAAAGGGGCCATGCACACAAACCAGAGAAAGCTAGCTCCCAACTCGCCTCGCAAGGTAGATCTACCACTCTCTATCCGAGCTGGGTATCCCAACTCCCACAAGAAAAATCAGTCAATAGAAAAATGCGGCAGCATAACCTTACGCATACCAATCATGATCCATTCCCCTTCTCTATCATTTCTTTTATAGAGTTATTCTTAGTGACACTTTCATTTTCACATTAAATTCATTTTATTAAAAATTAATTAGGAAAAATTCTCCCCCGTACACTTGTCACCCGATCCCTTAGTTGCACCAGAATTTCATTTAATTAATTAAATTAATTTGCCAATTTCCCTCACCCACCCAAAAGCATTCCTAAACACGCTCCTTGATGTCCCTTTATTCCCTCACATTCCCTTAATGACTGACGCCTTTCTTAAACATTAGTTGAGTTCTAATTTGGAAAGTTCTATGGACTAGATTCCCTTCTATGTTCCACATTCCTTTTGCATTTATTTTTTCCCTTTTTGTCTAAGTTATAATTTAACAAGTTTTGCACATAACCAACAATTAAATTTGTGATAAATTATTTCTCCTTTAAATTTTAAATTGATTTTTCTTCATCCCCCCCTTTATTAATTGATTAATTAATTTTAGTACTTATACCCCAATTAGACCTATGCTCTAATTTCAACTAGGCTTAGAAAAATTGTTTTTAAGGGAAATTTTATAATTGTTAAAGTTTACTCATACAACATTTATTTTAAGGCTGACCAAGTCAAAATTCGATATCGTTTTCTAGGAACCTAGGTTCATTGACTCACCTGTGTTTTTAAAAAAATCACGATGTTCCCTTCAAGATGCACTACGTGCTCCAAGGGTGCCACTCTCCTTTATTCATGTTTCATTTATGCAACGTTCCCTTCAAGACGCACTATGTGATCCAAGGGTTCTACTCGCCTTTTTACTTATTTTGTTAGATGTCCAATCCTTGGAGTCAATACTCCATCAGGTGATCTTGTGGGAGACTAAGGGCCTCTAAGGAATACATACCCTGCCTTATTGTGCACCCCTTAGAATATTCATGAGCGATTGTCTTAGTCTGCCCTCACGACATCGTGGATCTCTTGAACTAGGTAATTGTTAACGTACAGTTCGAGCCACGATGAGAGTGCTAGTAGGCTATGGCAGTGATGCAGGAGCATCACTATCAAATCAAGAAAACCAGAGGTGGAAGAGAACTCGACACTTCATGCATTGAAAGAACCAACCTGACTCTTAACCAACTTGGTAGCGGTGTGGATATTTTTTTAATTTCTCATTAATTAAATTAGTTGTATGTAAAGTCAGGCCACCATTTTAAATGCAAGAGAGATTGTAAATCCTTACATGACTGTAAAATATTACAGGTGTAGGATATTTTCCCTGGTTAGTCATTAGGTTGCATTTAATTAAGTTGAGTAGGTAACCACTAGAGTAGAAGGTGATAGAACTTATATAGAAGTAAGAAGAGCGGAGAGTTATCTCGGTCTTTAGACAAGTATTTTCATTTTTGTGTCTGTAAGAAGATAGCAGTTGTAATCATGTTTTTTTTTAAATGAATATAATGGAGGAAAACTCATCCAATTGTACAGTGTTGATATTGTTTTATAGTTTTACTGTTGTTATGAATTTGGTGAATGTATGAATTTCATGGTGAATGAATAATTGAATATGTTTCAAGTGTTTCTCTTATGTAAGTTATGCAAGGAGTGAATATTGAACGCAAGGAGTGTGTGTGGGGGGGATTCTTTCGACTCAAATCTCAGAAGAGATAGTGTGGAACTTTTGTATTCAGAGTGTGCATATTAAGCGCAAGGAGTGCATATGAAAAGTCTTTGATTTGGAGAAAACATTGGGGAAATAACCTAGTTTTTCTCGTAATACAGTGAAGAGGTCAGTCGCAAGGAGTGCACAGGACTAGAAATCAACTAAGTGTTGAAGAAATCCCTTTGAGGAATTCAAAGTTCGAAGGAAGAAAAAGTATGGAGGATTTATTGGGAGAATGATGCAGGAGCATCGCCTTCAAATTCAAAGACACAAGCATGGAGGCAAAGGAACGACATCTCAGCATGATAGAGTTTCATATAAAAAATTAACTCAGAAGTAAATCGAGTTGTTGAGATATTTTTGAAAGCAACGTTTTTAAATATGTCGTGTTTGTAAAGTCGTATAGGACTGTAAGGGGTTGCAGATATGGAGTGTTAACTCCTATCTGGCAATAACTGTTAGTTATTGTAATAGGAGAAAGTAGGTAAGCGCTAAGAGTTTGATAGGATAGGTTGCAGACAAGACGATGAGAGATCGTGGAGCCAACCCTTTGATAGTGTGTTGTTGTATTGTAAAAGAATAAGGAGATCATGAGATAGATATAGATATCAGTAGAACATAGTAGAGTAGAAGAAAGAAACAGTGGAGAACTACAATATATGTAATTTGTTTTCATGAATGAATAAAACAGAAAGAATTGTCCCAAATCCTTGGAATGTGTTCATTTGAATGTGTGATTGAATGATTGTTATATTTTGTGTGTATATGATTCAGTTCATTTCATTCTTGTGTGATTGTTCAAGAGTTGATCATATGAGTTTGTGATGAAACTGGATAAGTTTCAATTGTTTCTCTTCTAAAACTCGTATGCAATGTGTTCATCTCTAACACAAGGAGTGCATTGATCGAGTCTCAGATTGAGTCAGAAGAGTTAAGAGAGAGAACAAAAGGAACTTAGACCAGGTGCAAGGTGTGCACATCATCAAGAAGTTACCAAGCGTCGAAGAACTAGAATAGAGGAANGGGAAAGAAGAATTTCTTTTCAAGAAATCCTTCGATCTGAGTTATCAAAATCCTGAGAACACAAGGAGTGCATGGGAAGTCACAATCCTTTAAGGATCAAGCTCAAAAGGGATAACACTTTTCAGAAGTGTTGACGAGATCCAAGAGTCAGACTCGTAGGAGGAGCAAAGGTTTGAAACCTTTGAAGACTGATAAATATTCTAAGTCAGAAGAAATTAGAAGCTCAGGAGGAGGAGCGACAATGGTCATTGTATCATAGATAAAAGTATCAACAATCGTATGATGTGTGTAAGGTGCACGAGCCTTAATGCTTCACATGCACAGGAGAGAGAACCTATGAAGTTTTGAGACTTAAGATTTTCGAAGCCCGAAGAGCTGGAAAGCCAAAGTGAAATATCAGTCGTTCGATCATCTGAGGCAGACATGAGCCATCGGATCGACCAAGTGAATCTGAGCCATTAGATATCAGGAGGAGGCAGGTTTGAAGCTTGATATTCTTGAAGCACAAAGAAACAGAAGATGAAGCGAATTTGGACTGTTAGATCCATAAGGGTAGGTGTCGATAGGTCGTGAGATATAGTGGAAGGAAAAGGTGAAAGTTTGAAACATCTGAAGCCCGAATATCCAAAGAGTCGAGAGTCGTCGATATGCAAGGGGACACTTGTCAACAGATCGTGAGCTCCGAGTAAAGTGTAGCGAGGTTTCAATTGATATCTAAGATTGGTGAATCCCAAAGATCTGAAGTAATTCTGGACCACCAAATCTAAAGGAGATGTGGCGTGAATCCATGGACTCTGGGTAAATTCCTGAAGTGATTCATAGCCATTGGATCTAAGAGAGACGTGGCATGAATCCATGCACTCCGGGTAAGACCCAAAGTAATCCTCGATCGTCAGATCAGGAGGACATGTGTCAATGGATTATAGCCTTTGGATAAAAGGCATTGGAAAGAAGGGTGAAGTTTGAGATTTGAGATCTCAAAAATTTGAAGACCCGAAGGAGATCTCGATCGTCGATCGAGAAAGGGGTCACAGGATCGTTGATCTGAGTTGAAAGGTCAAACACCCAAAATGAAGGCATGAATATTTATTGGAGGATAGGTGTCTGCAAATCATCAACTCTGGAAGATTGACGTACGAAGGAAAATGAGGTTTGAGATTTCAAAAGTATGAAGTTTGGAATTGCGAAGGAGATCGCAGTCATTTATTTAAGAGGGACAGATCTAGTCCTTAGATGCGGGCAATGAATGCTTCTTGAAAGTTGTTATGAATTTGGGAGCAAGATAAAAGATATATGTCCCAATGTATGAAGGTAACTTGGATGCTAAGAAGATACTGGACTGGATAAGGTCCATGGACAAGTATTTCGACTATGAAGATGTCGATGGAGGAAAGAAGGTGAGACATGTTGTCACCAGAGTAAAGGGACATGCAGCACTTTGGTGGGACAAACTAGAGGAGCAAAGGAAAACAAAAGATAAATAATTGGGATAGAATGGAGGCCAAATTGAAGGAAAAATCCATACCTAAGGATTAATAGATAAATATGTTTAGGAAATTGCAGAACCTGAGAAAATGGAGTATGACAGTGAAAGAGTACATAGAATAATTTTATAGGATGAATATTCGGACTAGACAAAGGGAGAAGGATGATGAAAAAAATTTCAGGTATATAAATCGCTTGAGGTATGAAATCTAGGATGATATTAGCATGATGATCGTAAAGAAAGTGGAAGATGATTATCATATTGCACTGAAGGCAAAAGAAAATTTGGCCAGGAATCATAATCAGCGAAACAGAAGTAGAGGCATAAATAGAGGTAAGGGGAAGGAACTCTTGAAGGAAATCAATAAAGATCAAGAAATGCAATTTGTTGTAGTGAGGAAGATGAGAGTTATCCTTAACAATACTTCTATGGATGATTTACCTGAAGAAATCCAGGAATTGTTAAAGAATTTTTCTGACATAGTAGTGGATGAGTTGCCTCACTCATTACCACCAATTAGGAGTATTATCCATCATATTGACTTGATTCCAGGAGCCATTTTTCCAAATAAAGCAACGTATAGGTTGACACCTCGAGAGATTGAAGAAGTTAAGAATCAAGTTCAGGAGTTGTTGGATAAAGGTTTAGTCATGGAAAGTCTAAGCCCATGTGCAGTACCGACTATATTGAGTCCAAAGAAAGACAGGGGATGGAGAATGTGTACAAATTCCAGAGCCATCAATAAGATTACCATCAAGTATAGATTTACTTTACCCAGGATGGATGATTTGATGGATTGTTTGAGTGGAGCAAGCTATTTTTAAAAAATATACTTGAAGAGTGGATATCATCATATAAGAATGAGAGAGGGAGATGATTGGAAGACAACATTAAAGACAAATGAAGGTTTGTTTGAATGGATAGTCATGTAATTTGGATTGACAAATGCTCCAAGCACATTTATGAGGTTGATGAATGAGGTATTGAAAGAATTCATAGGTAAATTTGTCATTGTATATATAGATGATATACTAGTTTTCAACAAAATAGATGAAGAACGTTTAAAGCATTTGGCATTAGTGATGAGGAGGTTGCTGCAGGAAAAGTTGTTAATAAACTTGAAAAAAAGTTATTTTATGAAGACATAACTCATATATTTCGGTTTTGTGATTTCTTCAAATGAATTGAATATGGATCCAGATAAGGTGAGAGCAATCAAATAATGGTCATCACCAAGGAGCATATTTGAGCTGAGAAATTTCCATGGGTTAGCAAGTTTTTATAGAAATTTTATCAGAAATGTTAGTGGTATACGTGCACCCATAATGGACACTGTGAAAAAGAAACATAAGTCTTTTAATTGGACAGAGAAGGCTGCAAAAATCTCCAGAGTGTTGAAAAATAAGATAACAAAACAAATAATTGTATCAGAGCTAGTTGACATTTGGATTTGTGTTTTGCATGTTAGCCAGGGAAGATAACATCTCAAGGAGGAAAATGGCATCTACGGGAGGACTTTCTCAACATGAGAAGGAGTTCAGATATTCGGTGTTTTCCATGGCCGAGATGGTGAAGGTGTTGCATGAAGACTACTTGGAATGAAAGAGCATGGTTCAAGTGAAAGCTTCAAAGAACAACAAAGGAAAATAAGCATTGAAGGAAGTGCCTTCTACATCAGTTTCAGAAAACACATCTGAGGTATGCAGTGAAGGTTATTCATCAAATTTTCCTCATACTCATCAAGTTGGTTTTGGTG
>SNQJ01S0155953.1:7748-22448 GCA_010110895.2 Picea sitchensis | reverse complement strand
TGGCAGGTGACGTGGGCGAATCATCGATCGACATGTGGCATGCATCTGTTGGATGTAAGGGTGCCACGTGGCCCAATCATGGGCTACCATGTGGCACCCCGATTTTTGTCAATATGGACTGTTTCAAAAAAAATTGGGGTCGACCGGATTCGAACCGGTGACCTCCCCGTCATGTCAAAGTTTTCGTAAATTTTCGCTAGTCGTTAGACCACCGGTTATACATTGTAATGTGTACATGTTTAATTGTATTTAAATGTGTTTGTGGTGTATTGCGCAGGGGGTCAGGCCGGGGCTTAGCCCCAACCCCTTGTTCCATTGTATTACATGTGACCATGCGTGCGGAGGGGGGTTTTAAATATTATTCCAGCGCGGGATAAAGTTTGGTTACAAACGGTTATGGCCCGCGGTCGTATGTTATATAATATGACCATGCCTTTAATGTGTGCGCATTTTTAAAATGGTTTAAAACATGTATAGCCCGTGGGTCCTATGTATTTGTTATGTGACCGAAGGTTAGTAGGCCAGCGCTTAGCCCTTTGGGCTAGTGCTTGGCCATATTATGAGCCATGTGACCTTTTAAAGGAGCACGCGCCCAAGACCAAGGGGGTAGCACCCGATTTAACCATATTATGGTTATAAAGTGGGTTTATAACCACTTTTGGGTTAATTTTAATGTAATTAAGCCATTTTTAATGTAATGGGGAGTTATTGGGTGGTTTTTGAGCCTAACTTCTTGGAGGAAGTTGGAGATGAGCAACTACCTTCCCAACTATTTAACCAAGGCTAGTTTAAGGCCATGGGGACAAATTTTGAGAGAATTCAGAGCAGAGATGCTGAGGAGAAGCCAAGTCAAAGCCAATTTGAGGCAGAGAAGTCGTTGAGGAGGAGATGCTGTCGGACCATTTCTGAGAGCTCCGGACGTCTGTTTCGCGTGTCGTTTTTGTGCATGGTTCCATAGATCTGGGCAAACATGACCAGATCAGTCTTGTATCCATTCGGCATTGTAATGATGTACTATCGATCTTTCAAATAGAAATAAAGAAGCCTCCCCCCACAGAAAAAAGGCCCAGAGACATAAGCAAAGTTGTGTCGAACTCCGTTATCAAGCTGCATGTCATGGTTTGTTGTTTATGTCTTTTATTGCATTTCAGATCTGCACAAATATGTATATGGTTATATAATTCATTTTCTTTTCTCCTTCTTTCGCTAAGTTTCTCAATGGTTAATTAACACATGCAAATAAAAACTCAACCATAAGTCATTCGAAAAATCCTGACGAATCAATGAATGAGGTATTGAAAGAATTCATAGGTAAATTTTTCATTGTATATCTAGATGATATACTAGTTTTCAACAAAATAGATGAAGAACGTTTAAAGCATTTGACATTAGTGATGAGGAGGTTGTTGCAGGAAAAGTTGTTAATAAACTTGAAGAAAAGTTATTTTATGAAGACATAACTCATATATTTGGGTTTTGTGATTTCTTCAAATGAATTGAATATGGATCCAGATAAGGTGAGAGCAATCAAATAATGGTCATCACCAAGGAGCATATTTGAGGTGAGAATTTTCCATGGGTTAGCAAGTTTTTATAGAAATTTTATCAGAAATGTTAGTGGTATACGTGCACCCATAATGGACACTGTGAAAAAGAAACATAAGTCTTTTAATTGGACAGAGAAGGCTGCAAAAAGCTCCAGAGTGTTGAAAAATAAGATAATAGAACAGCCAATTCTTGTTTTACCATATTTTGGAAAAACATTTCAAGTGAGATGTGATGCAAGTGGAATAGCCATTGGAGCAGTTTTGAGTCAAGATAATAGGCCAGTTTCTTATTTTAGTGAGAAGTTGAATGACACCAAGGAGAAATATTCTACATATGACAAGGCATTTTATGAAGTGATTCAATCTTTGAATAAATGGAGAAATTATTTAATTCCAAAAGAGTTTGTCTTGTATAGTGATAATCAAGCTTTGCAATTTATTACTAGGCAAGAGAAGTTGAATCAGAGGCATGCTAAATGGGTAGAATTCATGAAAAAAAAATATTTTTTCATAAAACATATTTCTGGAAGTGCTAATAAAGTTATAGATGCTTTGAGGAGGAGGAGATTGGTTATATAGGAATTCCAAGTGAAGACCTTAGGGTTTGAGCACCTTAAGGAAATGTATCAAGAAGATCCATATTTTAAGGAGGCTTATGAAGCATATGAAAATCCTTTGTTGAGGGATAACAACTAATGGGCATAATATTTGATCCAGGATGGATTTTTGTTTAAAGGAAGTCAATTATGTATACCAATATGCTCAATGAGAGATAATTTGTTGAAAGAAAAACATAGTGGAGGTCTAGCCGAACATTTCGGTCATGAAAAACCATTTTCATAGCTAAATAGTTTGTATTATTGGCCAGGTATGAGGGCAGATGTGAAGAAATTTGTAGACCGATGTAATATTTGTCAACATGCAAAAGGGAAGAAACAAAATACTTGGTTGTATCAACCATTGCCTATTCCAGAAAGGCCTTGGGATGCAATTAGTATGGATTTTGTATTGGGATTACCTAGAACCCAAAAAGGAAGTGATTCCATATTTGTTGTGGTTGATAGATTTTCTAAGATGGCACATTTCATACCATGCAAGAAAACAAATGATGCTACACATATAGCCAATTTTTTTTTCAGAGAAGTTGTGAGATTACATAGATTCCCCAGAAGTATAGTCTCAGACAAGGACACTAATTTTGTAGGACACTTTTGGAGGAATCTATGGAGGAGGATGGGAACTAATTTATATTTTAGTTCAACATATCACCCTCTAACAGACTGATTGACTAAAGTGGTGAATAGGAATTTGGGAATTTTTTTAAGGATTTTAGTCACTGAACAAGGTCATCAATGGGATCAAATTCTGGCATAGGCATAATTTGCATTTAACAATTAAGTTAACAGGAGCACCAAAAAAATTCCATTTGAGATACTAATGGAAGAAAACCAATAGGGGTTGCAGAATTGAGAGAGTTGAAACAAGATGAATTCAAGAGTGCCGGAGAAAAATATTTTGCTACAGAAATGCAAAGACTTCATGATCAAGTTAGGAGGAAGATACAAGGTAGTAATCAAAAGTATAAGAATAGAGTTGATCAAAAAAGAAGGGAAGTTCAATTTGAAGTGGGAGAGGAAGTTTTATCTCATCTGAGAAAGGAAAGGTTTCCAAGAGGAACATATAATAAGTTGAAGATGAAGAAGATAGGACAATCCAAGATCCTTAGAAAATTTGCAGCAAATTCTTATGAGATCGAGTTGCCAGACAATGTTGGGATATCATCAATATTCAATGTTGTAGAATTGTATCCTTATAGAAGAGATTAAGTAGGATAATTAGATGATAAGGAAGAGATTTATTGGGAAGAATAGATTCCCATGGTATAAAAACATCAAATGGAGAAAATTTTGGAACAGAGAGTTGGAAGGAAAACCAGAAGAAAGATGCACCCTGAATATTTAGCCAAGTGGAAGGATCACCCAGTGGAAGATTCAAGTTGGGTAACTGAACCTGATATTTTGAAGCATGGAAAAACAATGCAAGAGGTCATGGACAGGAGTCCATGAATATTTTGGCCAGAGGAGTATGATGTAGGAGAATCGCTATAAAATCAAGAAAATTGGAGGTGGAAGTGAACTCGACACTTCATGAATTGAAAGAACCAAACCGACTCTTAACCATCTTGGTAGTGGTGTGGAGATCTTTTGAATTTCTCATTAATTAAATTAGTTGTATGTAAAGTCAGGCCACGGTTTGAAATGATGGAGCGATTGTAAATAATTACACGACTATAAAATATTACAGGTGTAGGATATTTTCCCTGATTAGTCATTAGGTTGCATTTAATTAAGTTGAGTAGGTAACCACTAGAGTAGAAGGTGATAGAACTTAAATAGAAGGAAGAAGAGCAGAGAGTTCTCTAAGTCTTTAGACAAGTATTTTCATTTTTCTGTCTGTAAGATGATAGAAGCTATAATCATGTTATTTTTGAAATGAATAGAATAGAGGAAAATTCATCCAATTGTACAGTGTTGATACTATTTTTCAGTTTTACTGTTGTTATGAATTTGGTGAATGTATGAAGTTCATGGTGAATGAATAATTGAATAAGTTTCAAGTGTTTCTCTTCTATAAGTTATGCAAGGAGTGCATACCGAACACAAGGAGTGCATGTGTGGGGGATTCTTTCGACTCAAAGATCAGAAGAGATAGTGTGGAACTTTTGTATGCAGAGTGTGCATATTAAGCACAAGGAGTGTGTATGCAAAGTCTTTGATTTGGATAAAATGATGGGGAAATAGCCTCATTTTTCTCATAATATGGTGAAGAGGCCAGTCTCAAGGAGTGCACAAGACCATAAATCGGCTAAGTGTCGAAGAAATCCCTTTGAGGAATTCAAATTTCAAAGGAAGAACAAGTACGAAGGATTTAGTTTGAGAAATCCTTCAAAAGAAGAAATTTTGAAAGTTGGACAATATTAAGGGTTAAGATCCATGTGGGAGGAACTAAACCATTTTAGACCTTTAGATCTTGGAGAAGTCATGCACTGATTAGTCACGAGGATCTTTTGGAATTTCATGAATCGGAAGACTAAAAGTGAAAATCTCTGATACACGAAGTCGCGAAGTAAATCTCAACCGTTGGTTGCGGGAGAGATAAGGACTGTTGATTATACAGGGAGAATTATGAATTCACGAGTCGAGAGGAAGGAGGTGAACTATCAGCCAACTTCGCGAAACATGAAGTCCCAAAACGCTCGAAGGGTTGAGCCCCGGGTTCTAGCCAGAGGTCACATAGATGGAAGTTAAGGGAAGGATCTAGCGTTCATTAAGCTCTATTCAGATTTTGGAAGGTCGGAGAGTCAGGTTGACTCACAAAGGAATACTCGAGGTCGCAAAGTGAGAAGTGCCTTTTGGTTAGGCCTATGGTCACCATCAGGGGTCACGTGGAGGGGAAGCTTGCACCTGGTGCTAATTCACTCTGGTGGAGTTTCGTAAAAGGACCTGTGGTTTTAGTCATTGAAGGTTCCAGTGGGGGACTCGAAGGGCCATTCCGGCTCATAGTCTTGAAATATCCTAGACCGATAGGTCACACATCCCTTGGAGAGAAAGGGGTCTACACCAGGAAGGTTTGTTGCCACACCTCTCCCTCAATATGTCTAGTTTTCGTGCATGGCCCCTTTACTCATAATGTGATTTTGATTAGCAAGAAATCGTCATCTTGCATCCATCAACGAAAACATGTCAGTGATCCATAAACAACATCATAATATACCCAATCATATGTCACATATGCAATAACAAAAATACTCAAACCATATACATTTCACTCCTTGACTTAATCCAGAGTCCAAGGAGGTCCATCAATGCCATCGACATCCTCAATCTAGAAAGAGCCCTGCACACTCAGGAGAAACTAGTCATTATCACATGTCTATACATAATAACATAACATAGGATTGTAATCCACAATCTCATCATCATAATCCGTAAGCGAAGCAGTCAATCATATAATGAACCACATCAATTGCACGCAAGTGTCCTCAAAGAATGAGTCACATCTAGTGCACGCAAGAGCAGGATGTTACATACACCCCCTCTTGTTTTAAACTTCGTCCCGAAGTTTCACAGTATACAAGTGAAGAAATAAAGTATCTGACAATATCTAAATGTCTAGCTATCAAACAAAAATGGAAACTGCAGGAGCATTCAATCAAATTATTGAGAATTTCTAGTTTAATTCTGTGGTAAATGTGTAAGGTTTAAATGTTCGGAAGATATAAGCATGTGTGCAAGGGTTAAGAATTGTCAAGATCCATAAGGAATGAACATAATCAAATCACAGATATAATATGGATAGAATAAACCACCAAAGATATCTAAGCACAAAATTGTATCATGTCTGGTATTTGAAGGTTTGTTACAAGGTCGATTATGGTGGGATATCATAGCTAAATATGTCAAGAAAAATCAATCTAAATATATGACCAGTTTTGAGGATCGTTGCAAGAGATTTGTGATCAATAACAATTATGATTTGAAATTCGTGCCTAAATGGAGAGATAATTTTGTAGAGTAAATTACAAGCAAATGGAGAAGAATTTGGCAAAACATGGATATGGGTTTTGTGCATAGTGCATCCATTTATCTTTTGGTTGGGAAATTTTCTCAAAAAAAAAAAAATGACTGAGAGATATCCTCAATCTTCTAAAATGAATTTTCACAAAAAATCTTTTGTGGTCGGTTTCCAATTTTTTCATGAATCTGTATGGTTGTGCCCAACAAAGAGAGGATTCAAGAATATAGTTATAGAGTTGAAGGAATTTTATAAAATTCATTTTCATTCATTTGAAGGCACTTGCATTTGACCTCAAAATTTGATAAAGGAATTCACCCCATTACCCAATAGAATTAGTTTTATTTTACCTAGTTTATTTCTTTAGTTTTATTTTAATTATTAGTTAGTCTTAATTTTAATGTAATTTAGTTTTATTTTAGTTGATTATCTAATTTAGTTTTTAGTTTATTTTAAATTTTTATTTYAGTTTAGTATTAGGMTTTCTTTATTTAGTTMTATTTTGTTTGTTTTAAGTTTTAATTATATTTTRACGTAATTTAGTTAGATTTAAATTTTATTTTATTGGGATTTGATTTAGATTTGATTTGAATTTAATATATGGATTTGTTTGGATTGTAGGAAAATAATAGAATATTTGAAGCCAAATTTCAAGGAACTGAAACAAACTCAAAGGGATTATAAAAGGAACATGGACACAAGCAAATAGAGGGGGGGTTGGACCTAGAGAAACAAAGAAGCATTCTATCGTGCTATTGTAGATATTAGGTTTGGACTAGGGGTTGGAAATCATTGAAGGACGACTATGTGCACTGTTGTAAAAGCCTATATTTTTTGAGTTTTGAATACTTGAGAGTGGTTGTGATTATATGGTGTTTTGTATGCTTTGGTACTACTATTCAAAGATAATGAAATACCAATTTTATAAGCCATAATATTTTCTATAAAATCTGTTTATGAATGAAAGATTATTTTCTCAAATTTATGCACTGATGTTGAATATGTAGGAAACCCTTTTTTTTCATTCTAAACTAAATTTGATACGAATGAACAAAATTGAAAATGAATAGGCACATAGATGAATACTGGCAATTGTTTACTAAATTTTTTATTGTTATGCATGAGTCTTAAATATTGTTTGAACTGTAAGAACTATTTCTGAAGTCAAGCAACTCATTTTTTTCATGTTTGATTTATGTGACCGAAAGTGGGTATACATGTTGGTGTTTTCTTGGTAACTATTTACTAAGTTAAGATTAATATGTATTTTCATTAGTTGTTATCAAGTTGTCTAAGCTGTTTCAGTAGCTTGATAGCCCATCTTTTATCTCATTTTCATTATAAGTTATCTTCTTGCTCTTGATTGGGAGTTGGGCTATTCCTTCTCTAGATTAAGATAGATTAGATTTTCTTCTGTTGTATGCATGTTAAATTAGATTTTCTTCATTCAAGATAATCTCAAATATTTCCTCTTGTAGACATGCTGGGAGAAAGCAAGTCTTTTCATTATTCTTGTTGATAACAATTATCATTATCATACATCTAGAGGTAGAAGGTATTTTTGGATTTAGTTTAGGTTAGATTAGTTTAGATTAGGATTAACTTCTTGTTTAGATTAGTTTTAGGAAAAGGGTAACTGGACCCATTATAACCATTCAAAATCACCATCATAAACAGATAAGGGTTTAACTGGGGCCTTGACCGAGTGATTTCTTTAATGTTTATCATGGTCAATTCTGGCCATCAACCTTTTTGACGCTAGAAGGAGGGCCAAACTGAAAAGTTTGTCCGTGGAGTCTTTTGTTTTTAATTCTTTTTACTTTCAATGGATCCTACCCAAAATCCTGTTTGGAGATGCATTTTTGGATGAGTATCATGTAGCAATCCATTAAAGATAGTTAAATCCTTGTCAAAAAAGAAGTTTGATTGTGAGGGTAAAATTATTGCATATGAACATATTAATCAGTTTATTCAAAATTTTATTTTTCATGATATAAATCACAAGGCATTATTTGCATAAGTTTTTCCTTGACTTTCTAAGGTCGTGTTAAGAAGTGGTGTGAAACATTGTCAACCACATCCATTCATTCTTTGGAACAATTTATAGATGATTTTTTATATGATTTTGAGATTTATGACTATGATATATTATGCAATGAAGTTAATGATCTAAGGATGAAATCAAATGAATCAATAGAATAATTTTCTATGATATTTATTCATCTTTTCTACAGATTTCCTTTAAATGATTTTCCTTATATTAGTGAATGGTTTCAACATCTTATTTCTCTCTCCTTGAAACATTCACATATTGATTTAGAAGAGTTACAAGTTGTAAATGAATATCAATATTCATCAACTTTATTCACTTTGATAGAGGTCAATCAAGAGGAACATGATATTTCACAAGAAGTACATGTAAATTCTTATTATGCTTATCCATCATCATCTTCTCTAATTTTGTGTAGAGATGAAGAAAGTTGTCAAGATCTAGAAAAAACTACAACTATCGTAACAAGGAAAGAGATTGAATATGAAGTTTGTGTTATTAATATGGAACAATATTTTCATAGTTTGACTAATGATAATCAAGACAAATTTCTTGGAGATTTTATTATTGATCATCCTATTGATTCTCCATCAAAATCAAACTTTGAATCTTCTCATTTTAATAATTCTTGTGATATGTCTCACCATTACCCCTTTGCAATGAACATAATGTTTTGTTTTTATATCTTTCAAAAGAGAATGCTATATATTTTGATCAGTTTTTTCTATGAGAAGAAACAAATACACAATTGAAACCACTCATAGATATCCAAATTAAAGAAGAATTGTTTTTCAGTGAAGTTGTTTTTTAAAGAGATTTTTTTCATTATCTTTCATCCTCCACTTATTTTTCAATGTACCTTGATATATTCAATGATTGTGCTCCTCGGTTAATCAATTCAAAGCCTTTAGAATTTCATTCTGCAAGGCCATTATTTAATAAGGTGCAAGATGATATTAATTTACATATAGGAGATGAAATGAGTGAAACATCTTCCCATCAATCTTTTTCTATTATGTCCTATCAATCTTCTAGACGGGAATAAAGAAAACTTGTAGAAAACACTTATCGAAAAATGATTTATGTTGATTCACCTACAATTATGAATAGTAAAGAATCTTATTATTTAAGTAATAAACCAAGTGAAAACTTTAATCAGTTAAATGATGTTAATGTATATCATTCTAATATCAACAATTTAGGTGATATAATGAAGGATGCTAACTTTTTCACATCATTTGATCCTTTTAACTCATTTGAATATCAACAATTTAGGTGATATAATGAAGGATGCTAACTTTTTCACATCATTTGATCCTTTTAACTCATTTGAGGTTGATTATTTGAAACACGTCTTTAGAGAAACTCATCAAGAAAATGAGACACTTCAGTTGCAATTGCTGGTTGTGTCAAATTCTCATTTTCTTACTCCTTTCTCTAAAACAAATCATATTAAGTATATTTCAAATGATATTCTTCTCAACAATTTCACACATGATCCACACTCCTCCATAAATTTCTTCCAATCTTATTTTATATATCATGATAGAATAGAGGTTTGGTTAGAGAAATCTTTTCATGAAAGATTCCTTGTAAATAGTAATATTCTTATCATGTACATGCTAGATCTATATCTAGATATTTCAGTTTTTTCTTTCTTTAGTTTATTATTGATCATATTGTTGTGTCTAGTTTGATTTGTATATATGTTTTCAGGTTTAAATAAACATGATTGGCTCCATTGGAAATTTGATTTTACATAGTGTTGATTGCTAATGTAGATTAGAATAGATTATAAATTGTTTTGTTTAGTTTTGTTTATTTTTGCAGATAGATTAGTTTTCTCAAATAATGCATTTATGAAATGATGTGTCAATATCAAGCTGGAGACAAGTCATCACCAACTAGGGATGATTTTATGGATGAAAAATTATTTTAAAATGTAGAAACCTTAGCGAATCTTAGTAATCCTTCATATGCCAACTATAAATGTTTGGCGATATTTTTGTAAAAATATTCAAATTTCTAAGGATTCTATATAGTTTGTATAAAATTTTGGCGATTTTTAAGGTAAAATAATTTTATCCTATAGAATTTGGGAGAATCATTTTTAGAATAGGGAATCTCTTTTTGGGAAAAACCATGAAAAATTATCTCATGAGCAAAATTTAGCCCCTAAAATCATCCCTGTCACCAACATGCATTTAAGGAAGTTTAATTTACTCTCTTTCTATCCTGGTTATTTTTCATCTTGTTTATGATTTCATTTATTAAACATTTATTTCCAAGTTCTATATTAACTTTTATAAGTTAATCATTATAAAAACTTTGATGTAAGATGTTTATTACAATTATGTTTCTCATATTATGAACAAGGAATATTTAAATAGAATAAATGGCAAAGAACTTCATCTTTGGTTACACATTACTTTCATTCTTTTAATATTTTGATGTGTAACTTAATGTGACTCTCCTATTGTAAAATCAATGTCATAATTGTACATTCGTTTTAGGTGTTATCTTTAGAGATTTCTTTATTTCTCTTATGTTATTTGTTTTCAATAAAATGCATGATTAACAATGTACCATGCAAAATGAATCTGTCATAATCTTAATTTAAAAGGAAAAGAAATATCCTTCATAATTAAAAAAATTCCTTTCCATTTTCAAGGTTTGTTTCACTTTTAAATAAGGCTTGTTTCACTTTTAAATAAGTTGTTGCAATTTTCATTTTCTGCGCTTCAAAATATGTTCGATACATTGTTATTTAGATTAGTGTAAAGGTTTTTGTACATTCCATTTGGTTAGGTTATCGATTTGATTATGTTTTATTAATTATCATTTGTAAATATTGTAAATGCTCATTTATTTTTCTTGCCTTATCTTGATTCTTTTGATTTATTGATTGTTTCCTTTTGTTGAACTTTTGAAAATGGTTGTTATTTTCAACCAAGCATATGCAACATATTGGGTGAACTATTCTAAACGTCTCCATATTCAAAAGCATCACACTTAACTCCTCCTTAAATTTAGAATTCCCTTCTAAATAAAAACCTAATTAATAACTTGCCATACAAGACAAAATTATCAAAATCTTAACATAAAGAACACATTTGTTAAGAAAATCTCTACTCTTTGTGTTAAGATCTCTTTTCTTATATTTTCTGGTTAGGTTCTTGATTATTGCATGACTTATTGTTTCTGTTTAGCTAATTTTTTATTGCTTCTTTTTTTCATTTATTTTCTTTTTTGTTTTGTTTTGTTTTGTGTTGTTTTATGTTTGTGTTGTATACTATATGTCTCTTGTTTATGCATCCTTAATGAAAGAGAATCATTATTATTGGATTGCATAAAGATAGAAAGTTTATTGTCTATATTTTTTTATCATGATAACAGTTTTTTTATGATTGATTCATTCTTTTCCAAGAAAATTTATCTAGGAAAGTACTTTGAAACAAGGTCTTTTCATAATTAATTTCTCTTTTACATAAATGAAATCAAAATAATGAGAACATAAAATTACAAGATGAAAGGTTTTGTATTACCCCATGAGTTTCAATATATCAAAACGACTTTCATATCATCATGCTTCCTATTTGCCATTGCAAATTGCAATCATAAACATTTTTACCAAAAGACGATTAATAATTATAATGCATAGGAAGATGAAAGCACCAAATGGTGTGGGAAGTGTATAAAAACTCGTCGGGGATATGGACGTTTGCTGGAAGTGGGTCAATGTATACATGGTACCAAGACAACTTCGTTGAGGCTGTGGATGCCCGCTGACAACGAAGCGATGCGAGGTAACAAAAAGATGAGCTTGTTGGACAACTGAGAGGGGGGGTGAATTAGTTGTTACCGTGCTTAAACAATTATGGTTCTTTTAAAATCTTTGCAGAAGCACTGAATGATGATCACAATAATGCAGAGAAATAAACTAATGGCACATTCAGCATCAGTCACATATATGAGAAATATAGAGACATATATTTCTCGAGGAAACCCATACAGGGTAAAAACCTCTTTTTCTTTATATGATAAGTAATCGTTACATTCTTTACATTATCATACATATGGGCACCAACTCATAATGAGGCTACAACCTCTGTTTTTGCAAGTTGCAACTTGCTGAGAGCACCAACTCTCTATTTTCTCTAGAACCCACTAGAAGGAAGCACCAACTCCCTGGTTTCTCTAGCACCAACTAGAAGGAAGCACCAAATCCCTGAGTGTTTCCAGCACCAACTGGTTGGAAGCACCAACTTCCAATCATACAGGCACCAACCTGTATAACAGATAAAAAGAGTTCTCCCTTGCACCACCTTGCCACCCTGGTTTCTCTGGCTGCAACCAGATGGAAGCTACAACTCCCCATGTTCAAGCACCCACTTGAACCTCTGAGGACAACAGACCTCCCTAGCACCTCCCAACCACCCTAAAATATACATCTTTTCTACTGAAACTTATTACAGTGATATAATGTTCAACATTTTCTTACCAGACTCATCATTGTTCTGTTGCATCTCGTTGCTCTGTCTGCCACACTGCCTTTCTGCACACATGACTTGTGATGTCCATTCTTCTGTGTTTTATCCTCTGTGCACCATGTCCATTCACTGCAAAATTCCTCTTCTCTCCCATTCAGCTGCTTCACTCTCCTCCTTCTTTACGCATGAATCACCTTCAACAACAACAACCACAACAACTCCAACAGCAACAACAACCCCATCTTTTCTCTGTACCATGTACATATAGCTTATGTGCACCTTCTGTATGCAATGTACGCAATACCTATGCATACTCACACCGTGCCGATATCCTCCACCTCTCGAGTGCTCTGCCTGATCATCATGGTAAATCTTCAGCTCTCTGGTGGTTCAACCCATGTGTCTATAATCACTAGGTGTTATTCCAAGTTTCCTTTTTCTCTCTGGCATTTGAGACTCTTCGTCTTCTCTATTACAGTCGAGCTCACCCTCTCTATTTCAGCTACAGGCTTCAACGCTCATCCATCTATCAATCCCTTCTAAGAATAGTCTTCCTTCATTGGACAAAGCTTGGAGACTCTTCATCTCCTCTGGCGATCACACAGAGGTCTCTTTGAATTCTCTCGCAGATGCCATCAATGGTTTCTAGCAGTTTCACTGTGTCGTGCATCAGTAGCCCTCCGATCTCCTTCAAGTTTATCTGTGTCGTTAGATGAACTTTATTAGATCTTGCATTCATTTCGGCATTTATGTGGCCAAGATTAGCACCTCTAGCTTCTACCTCCATCTTCCATCGATGTGACCAATGGCTATGACCACGCGCTTATGCATAAAGCTCTTTTGTGATTTCTCATTTCGTGAGTTTCAATACTATGCTTCGTTGACCCCAAGTCAGCGAAATTTCAATCGCTTGCCACATGTCCTATGATTCGATGGTCTAGATCTAATCTTGATTCAACAACTGCGATTGAATCGCGATTTCGCATATCATGATTTCGGCACTCTGGTTGCACTGAGTTCTTGCCTCTCCAAGTCGCGATCCCCGAAACCCCAAAATGGCGTGGGATCAACGGTCCTGATCAACACTTGATCTAATAGTTTAGATCATTTCGTGATTTCTCATTTCACAATTTCGACATGCTTGATGTTCAGTGTTTTTGTCACTTCAAAGTCTCGATCCACGAAACTCCGTAAAGAAGTCGGATCAATGGTCCAGATTACATCTTGATCTGATGGTTGCAATTACATCGCGATTTCGCATATCGCGATATCGAGATTCTTGATGTTAATACTCTTTGACAACTCCAACACTCGATACTCGAAACCCGGAAATGGACTTGGATCAATGGTCCAGATTCAATCTTGATTCAATGGCTGTGATTAAATTGTGATTTCACATATCTCTATTTCGACATTCTTGTTGCGTTGTTTTCTTGTCTCTCCATGTCGCGATTCACGAAACTCTGATATGGAGTTGGATCAACGGTCCATATTTGATCTTGATTCAATGGCTATGATGAAGTCGTTATTTTGCATATCGCGAAATCGGGATTCCTGTGGATGATATTACTTGACATATCCAACTCTCGATCCGCGAAACTCCGAAATGGACTAGAATCAACAGTCCAGATTCAACCTTAATCTAACGGCTGAGATTAAATCATGATTTCGAGAGGTTAGGTAACATCATTCCTTGGACTCTCCAGTCAGCAAACTGATGATCTATCCCCACGTGTCATGCCTGAAGATGGACGGTCCTCCTTCTTTCAGGATTTTGTGAGCCCTCTACTCCTTGCACTTTAAAGAACATGTAGGTTCTCCTCGATCCAACGGTGGTCGGACCCTGTGCTCGGATCTAACACCCGAGATCTATCCTCCACATCTACTCACTCCTCTTATCTACATTGAGATATGATGGTCATCGAGAATTCAAGATGGGATCCAACGATCACTGATGCTTCTCCTTCGAGCTTACGCATCCTCCTTACTTGGAAAACTTTGTAAGTGTCAAAGGCCTCGACCTTTGATCCGCCTGTGA
>SNQJ01S0155952.1:5180-22361 GCA_010110895.2 Picea sitchensis | reverse complement strand
TGCATAAACATATTATTTGCAAGTTCATGAGAAATATTAAGACTGAAAGAATATAATTATTGTCGTTAGAACTTCTTATACTGCACATTCTATAAGATTCTCTAGCTAGATTGTGTTTCTTACTTTCTCTTGATGTTGTGAATTTGTCTTGGAAACTTCATTATATTACAGATCGTATCTCCAAGATCAGTTTTAAATAGATCCATCAGCCATATCTAAAAATGCACAATCTCAACAAATTTATTTTTTGTACCGAGACACATTGCATAGGGATGCTCATGCTCACCAAAAATCTCCAATACCCACATTGTATTTTAGGAGATACAATTGTTTTATCAGATATATAGATTCCATGTCTCCATCAAAAATCTCTCAGAATCCATGATCTGAGTAGATTTGATTTTTTTTAGAGAGATTCCCTACCTAGTGATGATCAAGCTCACCAAAAATCTCAAATACCCACATCGGATTTTCAGAGATACAATTGTTTTATTAGATCTCTAGTTGCATGCAACAAATCAACAAAACATCATATCGCTACTCCGACATGAATATCTCACTTGGTATCATTAATTAGGGTAGAATCTTTGTAATGGATGACACATATGTAGTTATATCCACCCTTTAGAGTTTGAATCTAAAACGTTTCAAAGAAGTTATCAAACTTCAAGGTGAACAAGAGAAATCTAATATTTCTCTTTAAAACATGAGTACCTATTTTCTTAAGGGTTCTAGACTCATTGGGGGTCTAGTGGAGAAGCATCGAGATCAATTTGATTCTTGGACCACCAAATTTAATGAGATGGAGGAGAAATTCACTCTTCTCAATGAGCATTTTGTGGTTGATTTAAAAGAGAAAGAAGATATTATTGCTTGTTCGTAGAAAGATATGCAATAGTCTCTTATTTCCAATGTTGATTTTTCATTGTTGACCACTCCTAAGCTTCCTTCATCGTATTTTGAGTTGGAAACTCATGGTATTGGGTTAAAATTGATGCATAATATGGGATACACTAGTCATGTCATTGGTAATAATAGACAAGGGATTTCACATCCCATTGAACATGTGATGAGACCAAAAAAATCCAAACATGGTATTGTTAGGAATTCATTGTCATTAGCAAGTTGTCTCAATATTTCTGTCATTCAGACTCAATTTGTTCCATCACAAGAATCCAACACATCAGATGACTCTTTTAGTATTGAGTTGCAATAGACACTACCTACACCTCTTGTTGATACATATTTGGAGCTTTCACATCCATATTTAGCACCAACTTCAACATTAGAGTTTCCATATAAGACTCTTCAACACCAACATCATATGTTTTGGTAGAAACAAACTCTTCAGCACCAACATCATATTTTTTGGTAGAAACAAACTCTTCAGCACCAACATCATATTTTTGGCAACAACAAACTCTTCAGCATCAACTTCAAGGTCTGCATCCTCCACATATCGACATATTCAACATCATGATCAGAGACATGATTGTCTTCTTTTCATGTATCCACTATATTTTTTCAGTTCCTCTATTTTCAAATCATGATGAAGATGTTTATACAAAAACATCTTGGCAACGTACCAAATCCAAGGATTTTTTGTGGTTGGTGTGATGATTGGTCATGGAAGCATTTGAGAAACTGTTTTAGGACATCCTACAGCCGTGTTCCATCCATGATAAATGGGAACCATTCTCATTTCTCTTGACTTGACTGATTATACCACCTTTCCAGTTCCATTCACCATTATTTTGATGGCTTTTATGGTTTTTGCTTCTATGTTTTTGGAAGCACTCTAACTATCCCAACCATCTTGGTGTAGGCTAACACCTTAATATTTCGATAGATCTTATTGTTGTCAACTAGTATAACCTGCAGCATTTCAGGACCCTCAATGAATCAAATTATGATCTATCATCACCATATCATGATTCATTGGCTTTGTTATAACACATAAAATTTTTGGTTTTTCCGTAAAATTTAATTGATTTCCCATGCCTAAAATCCCTTTCAAGTGTAGTTTCACCTTCTTCAATACACATGTCCATGAGTATTTTTTTCCTTCCAAATTATATCCTGAGCCAAAATTTATGGTAATAGTGTATCAAGCAAAGGTTTTGTCCAAACTTAAAATATTGGATTTTTGTCTCATCCAATTTCTTATTGTCTTTCTAGTTAAACTATATTAAGGCCAATCCAAACACAAAAACTAGTGTTTAAAGCCAACTATAAAATAGCTATGAATATTTTCTAAGTTCATAAATCCTTTTTTCTTTAATTCTATAGCTACATGGTTCCAAATACAAGTCATATTTCCAATGTCTATGACTGAGATCGATCACCAAGACAAAGAGATAGTTTAAAGGAGGAAAATATCCAATGACTCATGAAAAAGGGAAATCGGAAGCTACAATTGATTTTGGCCCCCCAATACACATGAAGTTTAATAAAAGTGGGGGTTCCAAATTATAAAATGGTGGTTTTATAAGATGCAACGTATTAGAAACATAAAGGAGTTCTCCCCCCCCCCCAAACCATGAGGTGACATACATCTTGAATGGATAGAATCAAATGGTGTTAAGATATTGATAAGGAAAAGCATAACTAAAGGGTTCACTACAAGATATTATTACAAAACAATACATCCATCCAATGGTTGAGTTTATTCTTGCAAATAACCAAAATCCAGTTCTTATCCAAATGACAATGGACATATGTTAAACAAGAGGTTTCAAAGCCACATTACATGTCGTAGGCCTGAAATAAGCCCGGTAAGGACTAAGCATTATATAAACAATGTTATAAAGTTTCATATCTCTACTTGGCCTCCGGAGCATTTCATCTCTCAAATAATTTAACATTAAAACATTTCTAGAAATATGCCTCTGCATGAAGTGCTTGTGGTTTATTGTGGCTCTCTTAGTATTTTTAATGATATTTCATTTCAATTGTTGAATCTACCAATGCATATGTTGTTCTGAGATTAAACTTAAAGGCTCAAAGCATAATGGACATCCTTGATTAAGGAATTTTTTTTTTAAAGGTAATTTTTCTTAAGATTAGTTATGCCGCTGCCTGTTAGAATCCTCAAATGGAAATTAATGGCCAGAGAGAACATGGTCATGTTTAGTCATGCAGGAGTCAATTAATCAAATTGAATGGTGATGGAGAAAATTACAAAAAATATTAAAAAGCTAAGGCATTAATGACAGAAGAATATTACCTTGTGTATAGTAGAAGAAAGAGTGGAATGCACTCTTGAAAGGATATATGATATAGTGATCCAAGTATCTTGCAAGTCTTGTATTGATAGAAAATGTAGAGGAAAAATTGATTTCTTATCAAATAACTAAATGGAATATGATTAAAGTAGATGTTGTACTAAATTGCGGTCATTCCTTATCAAGGAATAACATAGGGGAAACTAGATATATGGAATACAAGAAGAGCACATAATTCAGACTGCATAAAATTTGGAATCCCTGTCTATGCTTGTATTAATACTCACAAAGGATGAGTTTTCTTAGTTACAATACGACAAGAATAAGCATTTGTTCATTCTTCTAAATATGTATGTGTTATATTCTGCATGTGTGTGTGTGTGTGGGTCTCGTCCGGATCGACAAGCTGCGTCGATGATCCACATGCAAGCTAAAACTCCAGATTTAATTCCGGGTGGTGCTTCCTAGAGAGGCGTGCTGAATTCGTCTCTTGTTGATTAGAACTAGCCAAGAAATGTTACAGGCGGAGTTTTGCTATTTTTGTAGTTTTGCTATTTTGTAGGCAGTTTAGCAGAATTAATCACGGATTAATGGATTAAGGTTTTGGTATCTACTGAATACCTAAAACATTGTATATATTATGTAGCTGAATGAGTGAAATTTGATATAATGAGAAATAAGAAATAAAGTTTTTTCGGTTGAGGTTCGGTAAAATCTCTACATTAATGCATTATGAGCCATTGATTTAATTTCACGTATTTCTTAGAATCTATATGCTTGTTCTTTACTTGTGAGGAGTTAAAACTTACATGTGTCCAGAGCCGTTTTGGCTTGAAGGCCTTTGTTCTTGAGGGTTTGGCTCGGTCTTGATAGATCAAGTTTATCTTAGGTGTCAAAGCACGATTCAGTAAGGAGCTTTCTTGAGAGGATATTTGGAGTAAAAGTAAGAGGAATAGGAGCTCATCTAGAATCCCGAGATAGAGTTCATGGTAAAAAGTTTGGAGCTATGGAAGCTCAAGATGGAGGACTTTCTTGTAGACAAAGAACAATGGATAGTTTTGGATCCTAGTACACAACCTACATGTATGCAGCCTACTGGAACACAGTCGAATGGTACATAACCTGTTAGTACACAAACTACTAGTACACGGAGTTACTTGGTATGTGAAGGAAGATTGCGGACAAGACTGGACAAAAGAAGCTGAGAGTACCATTAGAGCTCACACTTTGTAGGTTGAGTGATGTTGTTGATGTCTGGGGAGAATCTGGTAGGAACTATGCACAGAGATGGAGTTAAGGGAATTTGTATCAATCAAAGTTACTGGTAAACAAGTTGTTTCTTGAAATAAAGTTGTATCATCTTAGGATGGAAGATGGAGATACATGTGGAACATCTAGAAATGCCTTTAATACTCTGGTAGAATCGGCTTGAATCTACATTAATAATACATTCTGAAGATAGATTGTATGAATTTGTTATGTTCTTTGCCAAAACCTTGGGATAATCTGGTTGTATCAATGGGTAGTACCCTCTTGTCTACATTGAAGTGTGGGGATGTAGTTGCATCCTTGATATCTGAAGAGATGAGGTGAAAAGCATGGATGGTCACAACACAGATGCTTTGTTGGTAAGAGGGCGTCCCCAGAGGAGGAGGAACCACAATTGTAGGGATTAGTCCTATGGAAGACAGATCTCTAGAATAAAATCTTTGAGAAATGCTAGAAGTGTAGTAAAAAAGGGCATTATAAGAAGGTGCGAGGTCTAAGAAGGTTGAAAAACCAAAGGGATCGATAGTACCTCTTCCATAGAGAAACCTCCTTGAAGAAGGAGTGATGTTTACCTAGCATCTACAAGTACACATCTTGAGACCATGGTGTATGGTTGACCGAATCAGGTGCATCATGCATATGACTCCCCTCCTGAGGGGATTGGTTCTTTGAATATGAAAAGTACGATGGTGATGATTTGTTCCTAGGAGATGAATCGACGACAAAAAATCTTGGGACGTGGAAGAGGTTAAGGCATTTGCTAAATGATGGAAGGATTACTTAACTCTCCACCAAGGGTTCTACACATTCCAAAACCTTCTTGAGAGCCTAATATTTATGAAAGCAAGAAGTTGGAGTGATGCGAGGTAAAGAAACTATGTTGAGAAAAGGACACTTGCAAGATGGCACGAGGAGCAATGGTGTTGATGAGGGAGTTCGTTGTGGAATTTCTGTACAGGGTGTGGGAAGAACTTATACCAATAGGGTACATAGTTAAAATTTGTCCTTGGCCAGAAAAAATGAAGGGAACAAAGACCAATCATCCCCGAGCAAGATATGTTTTGGCATTAAAGATTGGGGCATAATGGAGAAAAGGGCCTTGAACACTACACAGTAAAGACATGGTCGAAGGTATGTCTAATTCCACTCTGGTTTGAGTTTACGTAGTGCATATATGGTAAAAAAATCAAGTAAGATTCACATCCGGTGCTACAAGAGAAAATGGGAATCAGAGGTTGATACACAATGATGTGTTTTGAGTTGTTCATGTTCCATCCCTTGGTAAATACGTGTATTATGTTTCATTCGCAGATGATTATTCAAGGAATACATGGATTATTTTCTAAGAAAGAAATCACGAAGTGTTGATAAATTTAAAAGTTTTAAGGCTCGGTAGAAATCCAGAAGGCCGAAGAAAATAAAGGTGTGAGCGGATAATGGTGGAGGTGCAGATGAATTCGAAGGAGTGCATGAAAGTGTGGTATAGCGAGGAAGAAGACAACTCCATACACTCCTCATGAGAATGGAGTTGTAGAAAGGATGAATGGGACTGATGGAAAAAGCAAGGAGCATGCTTTCAGTGATGCCGAGTTAAATTCACGGTAGGAAGCGATGAGTACAACATATTACACTACAGTCAATCGATCACCTTCATCGGTGTTGGATGATACAACTCCACCACATGTATAGTGCGGAAATAAACCCTCTCTTCAACATCTTAGAGTGTTTGGTTATGATGCTTATGTACATGTTCGGAAAGAGGAAGTAAAATTTGGATAATAAAGTTGAAAGTTGTATCTTTATTGGTTATAAAAGATGAATTATGAAAGGTTATAAGCTTTGGAACCCGAGGCCAAGAAATTGTTCTGATCGAGATGTTGTTTAGGAGAGAGGTAAAAGATGTTAAGCAGAATTCCTGGCATAAGATGGACACGAGAAAATAGGAAGCAGGTTAAGGATGATGCAAAATCTGAATCATCACGAGAGAAGAGGAGGAAGCGAGAGTAGAAGCCCGAGAAGAAGAAGAACCTCATACTAATGTGGGAGATCTGGTGAGAGATAGAAGGCAACAGGAGAAATTATAGTCCACCCGATTTCCATTCCAATTTTTCTTTATCTATTCTTGATGATGATCCCATAAGCATCGAGGAGGCGGTGGTCGGAGGATAGTAAACTCGGAAAAGGCCATGAGTTGAAGAAATGGATGCCTTGGATGATAAGAATGAGGCATGGGATATAGTTGAGCTTCAATTTGGAAGAAAATCCCGGTTAGTAGAAAATGGTTGTTCAAGAAGAAGAAGTTTCTTGAAGGAAAAGTGGAAATACAAAGCTCGGTTAGTAGCAAAAGGTTATTCAGTGGGGAATTGACTTTGGTGAGATTTTTCTCCACAATTGCTAAGATAACTTCTATTAGATTTCTTTTATCTATTGTTCTTGCTTTTGATGATCTTGAAGTGGAACAAATGGATGTGAAGACAACATTCCTACATGGGGATCTGAAGAAGAAATCTACATGAAGCAGCAGTAGATATAGTGAAGGAAAAGAAAGAGAGCTAGTCACATGGCTAAAAAGAAAATCACTATATGAGTACAGAAACAATCCACTGGGATGTAGTACCAAAGTTTGACACATACATCCTTGGATTTAGATTTATAAGAAGCAAGGTTGATCAACATGTATATTCCAAGGGTTAGTAATCACTTCATTTTATGTAGTGTTGTATGTTGATGACATATTTGTTGATACGGAAATAAACATGGATGTATTATCCAGTAAAATGTATTTATCCTCCAAATTTGACGCAGAAGGATCTAAGTCTTTTGCTAATTTCATTACAGATGAAATTAAAAGAGGCCAAGTGAAAACAATAAACTCTCATTGAATCAAAGAAAATATGTTGAAAGCGACATTACTGAAGTTTAATATGCATGCGTAAGAAATGCATGGAGTTGAAGTTCCCTATTCCTATAGGTGTAGATTTATCTATAGATCAGTGTCCAAGACACGGGAAGAAAGAAAGGACATGTCCCATGTTCCATATGTAATGTGATTTAGCAACTTGATGTATGCAATGGTAAATACTAGACCATACATTACACATCTGATGGAGTTTTAGGCGGTATATGTCAAAACGGGGAAAGAACGCAGTAGACGTAAATAGGGTCTTCGAGGTATCTTAAATTGCACCACAGTTATGGATTATTCTGCCACCAAGGAAGACCAGGATTGGACAGTGGTGGACATACATGGCTTTGTTGATGCAGACTAGAAATTTTGGAGATTTGGATCGTAGAAGATCTACAAGTGGTATGTGTTAACCTGTTTGGAGGAAGTAATGAGTTGGATGAGAAAAAGGCAGTACGTAGTGGCCTCTCAACTCTGAAAGACCACTGGCAGCCACTCATGCAAACAAAGAAGAAATATGGTTACAAATATTGTCATTGAGTTATTTAGATTCAGTACAACAGCCCGATGAGATTAAAATTTGTGGCCAGTCGGAGTGCAATCTTCTTTGAAAAGAACCCATCTTATCATTATTCGAAGACCACAAAGCATATTGATGTTGATTATCACTTTGTGAGAGACATATTTGAAGAAAAGAAGTGTTCTTTGGAAAGGTTATTTGCTGAAGAATGTTGTATTTATTGACAAAGTCTATGAGAAGAGAAAAGTTCTCTTGGTGTAGAGTAACAATGGGCATTGTTGCTTACTAGCGTTGTTAACTATATAATCCCTGGACCCCTGGATGCAAAGAAAACAACAAGAGTGGGAGAATGTTGGTATGTATATTTGCATGTGTGTGTGTCCTAGATTGTTGACTATATAATCCCCTGGACCCCTGGATGCAAAGAAAACAACAAGTGGGAGAATGTTGGGTATGTGTTATATTCTTTGCATGTGTGTGTGTGTGTGGGTGCGTCAGATACGAAAACTGCGTCTGACAATCTGTTTTTGCTATTTTTAGCGGATTTTTCTATTTTTAGCAGATTTTGCTATTTTTAGCTGATTTGTAAATTAATCCCGGATTAAGGGATTAGGGTTTTGGTATCTACGGAATACCTAAAAACATTGTATATATTGTGTGGCGAATGGTGAAATTCGATATAATGAAAATAAGAAAGGTTTTCCCGGTTGAGGGTTTCCGGTAAAAATCTATGTGTATTTTGTGTATGAGCCATTGATTAATTTATGTATTGCTTAAGAATCTATATGCATTTCTTTACTTCGCAGGTTTAAAACTTACACCTTTGTTCATTCTTCTAAATATGTATTTATACAAAATATTCTCAACCCTAAATGGTTGGAATTACCCTTATTTCTAAAATAGTAAAGGTTACAAAATGTGAAACCTGAAACACTTCACGTGCGTCTCTTATGTCTCTTTGCCATGCTAGAAGAGTCATTTTTCTTTCCTGTTGTCTAGCTCAGAAATATATAATCTGTAATCATGATCTGTACAAATGATGTGTATAGGTTACCTCATTGGTTCTCGGAGGTGTTTCCCTTTCCTTTCTCGATACATTCAACACATTTACTCACAAATTGTGCTACTAGCCTGGAGGGTTCTGTTAAGTCATTTGCTTCAAAAACATATAATTTCTTTTCTAATTTAGGCAATCTATCTTCCATTCTTTTGTCCTATGAAATTATAGATTGTAGCTACACATTAGGCTTCACCAGTGATTTATCTATCTGAGTAATATCAATCTATTTTAATAGAAATATTTCATCATGAGACTCTTACATATTTGTCTTGATATTAAGTTGATGCTTGGCTATATCAACTTGTCCCAGTACTTTAGAGATATCATCTTTTCCGAGGCCTAATGACTCTTTGTTGAGTAACTGAAAAGCTTATCCACAAGCCTCTTTGAATTCCTTAGCCATCTTTTTACTTTCAGCTATGTTGGCTTCCTAGGTCTTCAGTATTATATCGCCTCTGGCTTGCTCTGAAATAGACAACCTGGAAACCACAGACACTCCTTCTCTAGCCGACGACACAACTGCTTCTTGGAAAGTGGTTCGAGAAAAAATAGCTTATCTCTCTCTTAAAAAAATGTTATTTAATGATTGTTCTACCATCTGAAAATGATTTTGGATAGCTTCCACCTTATTGAAAAGTCTTCGCTACGCCGATTCCAGTTTCTTACACACCTCCAATTCTTGATCTTGGAAAACAGTTATATCTATAACCATGCTCTCAGTCAAGATTTCCTTGGCCTGTAGTTGCTTCGCCAATTCACTTTGTTGAATGGCCTTTACTCTACTCTTTTGTACATTCTTGTACATTTCATCGAGATTGGATTTGGGTTGTTGAATTTACTATTTATCGTTGGCTCTAATCTACTCAAAACCCTTGTTGATATCACTCCTGACATTCTTCTCCACAGTTTACACTTGATTATGCAATTGGCTTATCAGCAAATCTTTCTGTTTCAATCGTTCTTTTAAGCTCTCGACTTAAAACTGGTTTTTTGTTGAAAAAGCTCCTAACAAGCCTGCCACCTCTAAAGCGAAGTCTGCCTCTTCCAAATCCCCTCCATCTAATAACATCCAATGTCTTTTAATAGCCTCACCCTCCTTCTGATGTGTTTCTCTTTTTACCACAACCCTTCTCTTCTTATTGAAGAATAATTCAGAAGGAGGCATCTCTGATGTCGAAATAGGTGTGAGGTCTTCTATGAATACAACCTCAGCATTCAGATTTCCTTTGCTATATTGTAGAGGTGTGATGGAATGAATATGACTACCTATCTCAATGGATGGTGTCTTCTCAACCATGTCAGTATATTTTTCTGTCAAGGTCTTTGTTTGATCTGTAGCTTGATCACTTGTTACATTTGTCAATGTGGTGTCTTCTTTCTGAGTCAACACCTCAATCTTCTCCAAGTTTTCTCAGGTTTCTTGTCCATTGGGGCTCACCGTTTATAAACCTTGGGCCTCCTCTTGTTGTGTATTCGGAGGTGTTGGTGCTTCTCCTTGTAATACTTTGGGGAGGCTTTTTCTTTGATCTTTCTGGAAATTATAAAACTTTGCTAGTTTATCTGGTGTCAGATCTTGAATTCAATTCAAAACCTCTTGATAGGACCTCGCTCCTAGGAATATTTCATCTTGAGGAGAATATTCATGTTCATATATTTTGAGATTGAAGATGGCCATGTGGTTACCTACGATCTTCTGCAGATCGTGCTTCTTGAATTCAATATCGACCAGTTTGATTTCTCCTAGGGTTGCAGCCTCCACTTTTGAATGGCCAAAATCCAACAGAGAAAACATACCAATATGTAGGGGAAAAGATGGCAATACATTTTTCTGTACTATTTTGAGCTCCTTACCAATCCCTCCAAGCACAGTTTCATGTGCTGATTCGCAGCACACCAATCGGTCTGGTAAAAATTTAGGCAGAGCATGTGGAGGAACCAAACATCTGAAAACCATAATATAGGAGAAATTCTCCTCGATGTACCAGTCTTCTAACTTGCCCAGATTAGTCACAATTTTGTCAGAAATTATGGGAGGTGGGTAACCATATATAGCGGTGTGCGTCGAAACCACCACCCAGTTGCATATTTCATAAAATAAATCTTTCGCCTTGTCTTCCAAAATCTTCGAATGTTAAATATTTATGGGTTCAACACTATTTGGAGTCTAGCTCTAGCCCATTAGCAGAAAAGGCGTCATAAAACAGACGACGTCCATGATATAAGACGAAATGAAAAATTGGGGCGGTTTCCCCTTGGCTTTTAGTGACTGATATCCTGTAATATATTTAACTAAACTGTCTGACAATATCCTATCCCAATCGAAAGAATAAACCTCGACCACTGTGTGCAGAATGGGCACCCACGGTAAATAGAAATGGGTTGTGTCTTCTTACCTAGACCTACAATTTTGTATTTGGTAGCTAAATCCTCTGTCTCATCATCACTTGAGTCATCCAGGAAATTGACCAATTCATACTGTAGCATATTGAACACTTGCATCCAAGATTTAACGATGTCTATTCTTCTAGGCGAGGTGTCGAAGAGGATATCTGTGTTCTGGCTCGATCCTTCACTAGGTGATTTAGTTTCTTTTCGAGGAGCCATGGTATCAGGTCTCAGAGATCTGTTATCTATCATAGGAAATACACAAAGTTTATTACCTTGAAAACTTACTGTTGAGTGAAAATGCACAATGAAATTTGAAATTCAATATCCTTTTCCTTTTATTAGTTCGATTTTCCAATACTTCTACTAACGAAGCATTTACTTTTCCTTAATGAATAATATTTCGGTGGTGATCTAGGATCTCACTTGGAATGATTGTTGTAAATCAATTATTAATGTCATTAATTTTTGGGAAAATCACAGATGAAATTTGAATTTATCCGAGTCATTATTTAGTGAAGGATTAATTACGGGATAATCATCGTTACTACGTCAGTTAATCACACTTATCGTTAAGAAAATTTTGTGACTTCGGATATCAGGATATCCTATGACATTTCAAGGTATAATCCCTGAAACGTGAAATCGCAATGTGATTAATTAACTTTAATCATGTTTAACCCCTTTAAATAATCATGATCAACTTAAGACAGTTTCACAATTTCGGCTATTGGGACATTGAAAGTCTCTCGAGGCGGGATCTCCGAAACGCGTAACCGCGATATGATTAATTAACCATTAATCATTTTTAATTCTTAAATAATATGGTTTAACGCTTAATAAGATTTCATGACTTCGTCTATCGGGACTTTGGAACTGTTGTATGTTGAAATGCCTACATCGCGAAACTCTGAAACGCGATCTTTTAAATGTATTCTTTGGTTATTTGACTCGTTAACGAGTAGGCGGCTCCATTATTCTTAAGAGATTATGATCATTCAATTAAATGCGAGACTTCATCAATGGTGAGAATTAAGCGCGCGTTGTTTTTATTTAAATGAGAATGAAATATATTAAAGTCTAAATTTTTATAAATATATATGTGTTCCAACATAGGCTCCATCTAGAGATCTCGTCTCCCTGTGAGATGCAAAAGAACAGTAGACCAAGTAGCCTTTATTGGGTAAATGGATTCATTATTGCATTTCTGTGAAATACATTCTAAAAAAGGACACACAGATGGACTTTGGAATTCATCCATATCTCCGAAAACTTTCAAAACTTAACCATTCATTGATCTCGAGTTTAGGCTTATTAATGGATTCCTCTTCTTAAAACTGATTTTAGATTTTCTTAAGACAATCAAAACAACCTTAACTGATCTATTAGACTCTGTTTGATTTTGTTCACATTAAGGAAAAGTAATTTTAATGTTTTAGTCAGGGAGTCCCATGTTGGCTTAGAATGTAGATCTAGTCGAAAAGATAACGAGTTACTAGAGTGAATTATAATACATGTATAATGGCCTTGCAAATATTGTAGACATTGTTTCACTACCAACGAGCATGTTCAGTACCCCAGTGAAGTTATCTAATTTGCATATTGAATTTCCTTTCACCACTTCAATTAGTAATTTTGCATTTAAATTCTAAGACGAGGGCAATCATTTAATGAATTTCCTTTCACCATCTCTTTTTTGGACTAGACGGGGGCAATCATTTTATGAATTTGCTTTCACCATCTATCTTATATTTTTAAAACATGAAGTGGGGGCAATCAATTTGTATACAATATACCATGGATTACATATGTTTATAATTTAGCATCAGAAGTATGTTAACTTACTTTGAGCACTCTAGACTAATCTTCTTCCGACCTTCAAAACAACTTCGCTTACAGGAAGTTTTCAAGGGGAACTTTTAATTTCCAGGGAATTTCCTTGAGAGAAACTAATCAGTCTAAATCTGCTAGAAAAGATAAAGTAGTTAGGGTTAGACCAGACATACTTTCTTTTAGTTAAATTTAGAGGGATCACAAGGATTCTTTTCCTACTCTTATGTTGCAGACTCGTTTCTGAGCTCTTAGAGTCAAGATGAAGTCATTTTTCCTCCATGAATATCAAGAAAAGATATTTAGAATCACAGGAAAATACAACTTGAGGATAAGTAGGAAAAACAGAAAGAGGATTCATATGTTCTACTGTGAAAACAGTCATTCCTATGCGATTCTTCTTATGGATTCTCAAATTCTTTTCTTTAAGGTCTTTTTATTGCTTATTTTCATATTATAAATTTTATTTCATTTTTTTATTTGATTTGATTTTATGTTTAATTTTATTTTATCCAGAGAAAACTCTTGAGAATTAAAATGTAATTTTATGTTCCTCTGGTTGTAGATTAGGTGACAACATTAGTATAGATGAAACTTCTGTCATACCTAGTGATATCTCCTTGAAAATTTAACTTGGGTCAGTAGCGCAGATGCTTGTACCTCATATTTTCTCTATATTTTCAGCCAAATAAACTATCTATTTATCACCTGTTTCAAGAGAAAGCCAATTCTTTGAAACGTGAGCATCGATTTCTGATACAACTTATCTCTTGACTATCAACAAGTGTTCTATAATGAAAATAAACATGAGAGTTGTCAGGAATGTATGTAGATTGGAACTCTATTCATTACTTGTTTTTATATTTTGTTTTTATGAAATCAACAAACCTGTTTTTATTTATAATGAAAGTAAAGACTTACCGAAGAAACAAAAAATTGTAAACAAAAATATGAAAATTAAACATGTATGTACAATGGGAGTTCAGAATCTGGTTACTACATGAAATTCTTCAGGTAACGCCCGTTGATAGGGATGTTAAGGATTTCCATCAAGATTTTCTAAAAAAAATAAATTCTTTGCCTCAGAAGATGTGATCGTGAAAGGTCCACACTAGATATGGTCAAATTTGTGATTCTTTCCTGAGTATTCCTTCCTGGCATCCCATTTTAAAACCAGGTCACAGGGAGAAATTCCTTATCTTTAGCTTTTTGGTCAAATAGGGCTTTCATGTTATCCTGGTATTTTTGGAGTCTCTCATCCACTTCAACACTATCTTGTTAGACTTCAACCAATTGATTTATTCTTCTGGTGATGTCATTTGGCTATTCCTTCGCATTCTTCCAGAGTTTAATTATGGGCAGAGCAATATTTAAGGGGAGAACCACATCGGCTCCATATACCATTTGAAAGGGAGACATTCTCATTGATTTCTTAGTGCCTATTCTATTATCCCACAAAGCATACTTCAAATGCACATGCCAGGCTTTCTTTATTTCAGTCAACAATTTTTCAATTATGGTGATTAAAATATATTTCGAGAACTTAGCTAATCCATTGCCTTGAGGATAGTAGGTCGTTGAATTTCCTAGTACAATGTTGTACTTTTGACAAAAAATTACCATAGCCATGGATTTGAAATCTTGGGCATTATCATTGACTATCTTTCGAGGACAGTCGAATCTCGATAAAATGTTCTCTTCTAAGAAACTGATCACCACTGCATCCATTGTGTTTCGCATTGGAATGGCCTCCATCCATTTAGTGAAATAATTAGTAGCGGTCAAAATCCACTTATGTTTTGCGCTTGAATGTGGATGTATTTCACCGATGAAATACAGGCCCCAATGTTGAAACAGAGCTTCTGTTTTGACTGGTGTTAATGCTCTATAAATTCCCAGAGGTTGTCGGGAGGTAGAATAAATTTATCAGAGGTAACTTTATCCAACCACTTCGAAACTGGGATCTAGCCCTGCCAGTTTCAGAGAGGGATCTCTCTGTAAGATTTAACTTTGTTTCGGGTTTTAGGTATTAGGCTAGTTAAATAAATAAGACTGTGTTGTTTGTTTTATAAAATGGCTTAAATATTGCTTACTCCTCCATTGGTCTATGGGGTCTGTTTTATAATTTTTGAGACCAAAGAACAGATTTTATAAGGTGTTTTTGCAGGGTAGGATAATGCAACTGTTAGATCCTTTAGAATAAAAATGACAGGTAGCAGAAAATATGAGATAATCAATTATAACAAAGAAGCATTTAATAATTTCTTTATCATAACGTCAGAAGATAAACATTTAGATCTTTAAAACCCAGAAGCAGAGTACACAAAGATAAATTATGCAACTTTAACTTCTTTTAAATGATCAGATATAGAAAAAATAAATGATTACGAAGACAAAAACCATTCAACGAAGAGGAGTAAACATCACCAACAGTTAACATGCAAGAATCCTATGAAATATATTTTTTATTTCTGGTAGATCTCTTGAGAAATATTATAGTGCTTACAGCTTGCTTGGGCGTAAATATCAACCCTCAAAACTTCGAAACTTGAAGTATTTATAGAAAATATTACAATCGATCCTATAATTTATGATTAGGACGTGTCGAAATCCAAAGCTAACTAAATAGATAACATAATACAAAATTGTAGGAACTGCTAATGATCTGTTGGATTCTTTGTGATAATTTTGAGGAAGGTTGTTGGCGAGTCATCAACTTGAATTTGACTTTCATGCATGCTGACTTGGATTGTACACCTCATCACTCATTCGATCAGAGTGCACATATCCTCCCATATTTGATGACTGGGAATGGTGACTTTGAATAGTCTTCAGTACGCTTCATCCATTTCTGTGTATTTTGCGAAAGTTGTCTTGGTGAAGAAGATATACTTGATTTCATGCTAGATGTTGAGGTCCAGTTGCAGAGTCTCTAAAAATGATTTACCTATTATGGTACCCTGTATCCCTGAAAACTTGGAGTTGTCCTTTACCACCATGGAAATCTTTTTCTTGTAGTCGGAAAGAGTCATCAGTTTGTCATTTAAGACCAACAAACTGGGAAGGCCTTTCTTATGCAAAGCATCAATCTTGTTGAAGAATATCTGAACTCTGATATCCATGTTCTGGGATCTCTCTTCCAATTGCAACATTAATCCTCTTTTGGTTAGGACCTTCTTAACTTCGAGGATAGTCTCAGTCTTGTCCTCAATTTCTAGGCTTTCGAGCTCATCCTTAGTCTTTGAATTTAGAAACTTGATGATTTCATTTTCTTATGTCGGAATTTCTCCCAACTCTCCCTTGATCCTGTCAATGGCCTACTTGCTCCTTAACACCAATTAGTGATGCTCAAACATGATCTGCACGAGGGGCCAGATTTTTGTCATGGATTTTGAGATATCCATCCAAATGTTCTCCTTGGCTTCTACTAGTGTTTTTCCCACAATTGTTTTCTTTTGCAGTTGTTGTATCTCCTACTTCAGTTTTTCTGGTGTGTTCCTTTCAATGTTGTAACTGGCCTGGAAAGAATATTTAAGAATCTAGAGATGCTCCATCTCTTGCTGCAATTTTTTAATTTCTTCTCCTTGTAAATTCATTTTCTCCATTGACTTTGCTAGAGCTTCAGATGTATCTAGAATGGTCACTGGGGTAGCTGATGGAAGTTCTTCAATGGTGGTTTTTGATGCTGTCAATGTGCTAAATTCTGTGAGGGGAACTACATTCAATGGGATGACCTCCATGGGATCTGTCTGTTCTTTTTCCTTTACTAGTCTTTCTAGCTCAGTCTCCATCTCTTTGATCTATGCGTTCTATTCCATGATCAACTTTAGCATTTTTTTTTTGTTACCCTATGTCTCTGCCATCTCTTTGGTTTGTGACTCTTCAGTAGCTAACAATTTTAATTTCTTTCTCAAGGAGGCTATGTCAGCATTCTTTTTCTTCAACAGTTCTTCAACTACTTTCACATTCGAGGGATCATACCCAATTT
>SNQJ01S0155951.1:22381-44187 GCA_010110895.2 Picea sitchensis | reverse complement strand
AAGTGCAAGGGCACCTTTTTGTTGCTTCTAAACTCTATTGTAATTTTCTGGAGCTAAATTGAATACATATGCAGAAGCTTTTGAAGTCTCTATGGAAAGATTCTAATGGTGGTGATATGAGTTTTGTCTTCTCTCATCGTATGTATTTCCTGTGATTCTTTATTTCCATTTTCACAGTCTTCTGTTTAAATTGGATAGTTAAAAGCTGAGAATTCATCTTGCGATTCTCTTGGCTTAAGCAATTTAAACCGTGTGAATTTCCTCTTAACTAATTCAAAATTCATTTCAGTAATGCTCTGATGAAGTTATTTGTTTTCTCTTTCTTCTTACACCCTGCTTAAACTCAATTAAAAACTCAGATTCATTGACTCATTTAGCCTTTATCCTCTGGAGATTTCTACTGGCCAGTCATTGTTTACATTCAATTTCAGAATTTTGACTCCATATCCCCGAGTGTTCCTCCCCTTCTTTGCCAACAATTTTATAAAAAACCCCCAAAACAATCTGAACCTAGCCACTCATTGACAAAGATATATCAAGTGACACGAGAGAGCCCTCTCTGAGTTGAGAAGGCTAGTGACCAACTCTAAAGTAGGTTGAAACAATTACCTATGTCGTTTGACTATCAGCTGGACAAAATTTACAGAGTGCTAACATTTTGGCACTATTGCTGGGGACGAAATTGAAAAATCTTCCCGGGGAAAAACGACTTTAAAGATTTAGTTTGATCCCTGAGGATGACAGTGGATCAAATACCTTATTGGCTGAGATTATTTTTTCTCTGGCGGTTCCATTACCAAAAGACCAGTTGCACCAAACAGTGTGAGATAGAAATCTTGGATCCTAAGAAAATTCACACCAGGAGCAACCCAGACCCAGAAGTTGCAATCCCTGTGTCTAACCCTGAAAATATTGTACGTAAAAGAAAAGAAAATCCAGTAACCCCAGTGTTGCATCCATACTGATATCTGTCCTTTCCCAAGGATGGAGTGACTAGCATTGAAGACCTTGAGTTCGATGTGAAATTTGAGCAAGACCTATTCAGAACTAAGTCTGAACCTTGTTTAAGCGAGACCATATTTGACAAAAAGAGATTCCAAGATTTGATTTTAGCCGCATCTTCCAGGCCTATAGTGATCCACGCTCATAACCAACAGCCACTCCGACCCTTCACAACAGCTATGGAAACCAAATTTCCCCCCCTCATACTTCCTTCTCAACTACATGATCTACCTCAATATTATAACCTAAGGATCAAACTATATGATGTTGAAGGTAGCATATCAGCTCATAAGCATCTAGACTGGTTTAATGATTTCATAGACTTGGAAGAGGTGGACTTTGAAGATGTGAAAATGAGGCTGTTTACACAAAGTCTTATACGAGAAGTGAGGAAATGGTTCAGAGCCCTTCCACCAGCAAGTATCGTAGATTTCGAGGCCTTTGAAACAATCTTCCTTGCAAAATGAGGAGATAAGAAAAATCCCCTTAAGTTGTTGACCCAATACAACAACATGAAGAGATCACATGAAGAAACAATGCAAGAGTTTTCAGCCAGATTCATGAAGGTCTATAATATGATTCCTACTGAGGGAACCCCCCCCCCTAAAGATTCCCAGCTTATATATGATGATTCTTTTGAAAGTGACTTTGATTTATTATTAAGAGAACAAAGATCTGCCACATTGGATGATATGATGTTTGATGCCATAGAATTTGAAGTGAACTTAATGGCTTCAGGGAAGATGAAAACTAATTCTGGCAGGGACATAAACATAACTGAGGATAAATCACAACCTTCAACATCACAAACATTAGAGGAAAGGTTTGAAGCAATGATGAGAAACATGGAGAGAATGATGGAAATAATGGCTTTGGGTAATAGGTCTAACCCCAGAGAATAAGCTAATGGTCCACCCATAAATCCGAGGAGACCAACGATCCCACAAATTAGACAAAGAGAGAAAAGGAATCAGGTAAATTAGGGGAACCAAGCAAATCAAGTAGATCAGGCGAATCAGGGAAATCAAGGAAATCAAGAAAATTAGGGGGATCAACAAATAAGGCCTCCTTTTCAAAATAATTATATAGATGAAAATTATGATGGATGTTTTGAAGACAACATGAACTGCTGTGATGATAAAGAAACATAAGTGTTTTTGACTAAAGAAGAACATGACCAGTTCATGGATGTAAGTGAGATCTTTTTGCAAGATGAGGAGGAAAGACTGCCAGTAGAAGCGGAAGATTACCAGATAGGATTGCAAAATTCCATCATTCAATTCCAAAGACAATACAACCTTAAAAATCAAAGGGTACCTCCAAACCCTCCAAAGGGAAATACTCCAAAGGGAAACCCAACCAAAGAAGCTCAAAGTAACATACCTTCTTCAAGTCAGCCCAAAAAATATTCTGCTACAAAGGATTCAACTACAAAAGACTCTACTATGAAGGATTATGCTGCAAAGGGTATTGTGGACAAAGGAAAGCAGAAAGAAGAACCCCAAAAGAAAATATTGGAGGTAAGGAAAGAAACGGTCACCAAAGAGGTAGAGAAGAGTTCATCCTATTTTAATTTTGAAAGTGAGATGGCTAAGATCAAAATTTCTGTACCATTTAATGAATTAATCAAGAATAAATCAGATCATCAAGATGCTTAAAATGGAACAAGCTTCTGATACCCTGAACATACAAGATGACCACCCTGCCATCTTATTCGGACCAAGAGTAGAAGAAAATGGTGATAGCGAAGAAGTTCCCCCTTTCTTTGTTAGCCTGAAAGTCCATGATATGACTCTACACAATGCCATGTTGGATTCAGGGGAATCTCATAACCTAATTCCCAAAGTGGTCATGAACCAACTAGGTTTGGACATCACTAGGCCCTACAAAGACTTGTTCTCTTTCGATTCCAGGAAGGTGAAATGCCTAGGTCTTATCAAAGATCTGGTGGTATCTTTGGCACAAATTACAACAAAGAACATGGTCATGGATGTAGTAGTGGCTAACATCCCTCCCAAATTTGGCATGTTGTTGTCCAGGTCATGGGCTGCAAAATTAAAGGGAACCCTCCAGATGGACATGTCATATGCCACTATCCCTGTCTTTGGTCAAGACAAAAGATTGTACAAATAGGTTTTGCTTAAGTACATGGTCATCAACAAGTCACATCCTAGCAATCATCCCATATACTCTTTGGAAACCGAGTTGGGATCTTATATTTTCTTCAATGTCCTGTGTTGCAAAGAGGAAGAACCAGAAATGACTTGTGTTGTGACGATGAGGTCGATGCAGTTGCTTTCACAAAGGAGGGGTATTTTGACAATCATATTGCAGGCATAGATATCATTCAATTAAAGAGAAACATCATTCCCAAGGGTCTGGTCCCATTGGAGAAACTCGTTGATAATAATGATGTGGCCAGAAGTCCACATATTACAATAAATGAAGGGGATGTAGAATATTTCAATATTGGGACCCCAGAGGATCCAAAGATCGTTAAGATGTCCAAAAAGCTTATTCCTGAAGTCAAGGAGAGGTACGTAAAATTGATGAAAGAATTCCCTGATGTTTTTCCCTAGAGCTATGATGATTTGAAAGTCTATGACACAAGTATAATTCAATATCTTATCCCAATCAAAGAAGATCACAAGCCATTCAAACAAAAATTGAGAAGGATAAATCCTTTATTGCTACCCCTGACTGAGAAAGAATTAGAGAAGCTATTTGAAGCCATAATCATAGTGTCCCTAAGATTTTCCAAATGGGTGGAAAATCTGGTGCCAGTCAGAAAGAAGACTGGAGAAATGGGGTCGTGTGTGGATTTCAGGAATTTGAACAAAGTATCTCTAAAAGACCATTGCCCATTGCCTAAGATGGATCATATTTTACAAAAGGTGGTGGGTTCTCAGAAGATGTCAATGTTAGATGGCTTCTCATGATACAATCATATTATGTTTCACCCTGATGATTAGGAAAATACGACATTGACCACACCATGGGGAACATTTATGTATTCCAATATGTCTTTTGGGCTTATGAATGCAAGGGTGATGTTTCAAATATCTATGGATATAACTTTTTCTCATGAAAAAGACAAATTCATTGTTATCTACCTTGATGACATTACTGTGTATTCTACCTCAGATGAAGAACACCTCAAGCATCTTAGAAGGGAATTTCAAAAATGTAGAAAGTTCGGAATCTCATTGAATCCTAATGTAGGCCCTTGACCAGGTTTTGTGGAAACGTTGGTCATATTTGACTAATTTTGGGGACTTCGACAGGCTGGTCGAAGACGAAGCGCCAAGTGAAGTAGAGATCACAGGATCTTGCCCCCTTTTGTGAGCTTTTTGGGTTTAGGGTTTATGTAATAGGTATGGGATGTCGGCCCATGGGTTTACGCATGTTTAGGACCCATTTGTAATGTATATATAGATATCTTGGTGATGTAAGAAAGTAGTAGTAGTGGATGTTTGTGTCTTAGTGTAGAGCTAAGGCTTTGTGCATACTATGTGTTAAGACTTGCAGAGATAAGTGCAAGTGATTGTAAGAAGCTTATGTGCAGACTGTGTAAGAAGGATTTATGTTGTGACCTAACTTGAGGAAGGAGGACCTGGCGAGGTGCATGCATATCTCCTATCCTATGTGGAGTTGGCTTTGTGCATTGAAAGAAGATAATAAAGAAGACGAAGAGTTGGTGGACATAGCCCCACGCTGGGGGTGAACCATGTATATCCTGTGCTATGGTTGCTTTGTGTGATTGATGTGATTTATGCTTAGTGCTATCATATTTATGTATATTAGATGTATCTGATATAGTAGCTTAGTGTTTAGTAATGTGAATGAATGCTAGATATGTTCTATTTCTATGTGTTAAGTACTTGGATGTGTTAGATCTTGTTGAATACTGCGTTGTTATGTAATTAGGGTTTTACCTGTGATGTGAATAAGGGTTAAATGCTAATGAATGTTAACTTTTAAGTGCTCTGTTAAGTACTGTAATCACATACCTGTGTCCCAGCTAGGTTGCAGACACTTGAGTCCTGCAACCCCCCCTACCTCTACCTTGGGTGAGACTTCATTTGCTTCGCAGTTGTTGCCAAAAGGGCCGATAGTTAGGTTTTTTTTGGTGCGCTGTTGAAGCGTTGAACCCTGGGTCTGCCCCTATGCCAACAAATGGTTCCGTTTCCTGGAATTGAAGCTGTGATTGCCGGGAGCTGAAGAAAAGAGAAAGTTCCGTGCGTAGGTCTATTGTTGTAGTGCGCAGTACTCTACTTGACTTGTGAAGCTCTGTGTTAAGAAGGGAATCATATATGAATAAAAGAGGTAAGATCTTAAAGCTTTGTGCTCTGATAAAGGTAAGATAAGTGGAAATTTTTGCTTCGAAAGAATGGATCTAGGTATGTTTAATAGATTTGGTCCTAGTCTGAAATTTAGGGAACAACTCGAAGAAATAAGATATGATATGAATAGATATGATAGAAATAGTGAAAGATATGTTATTCCTATGCATAGAAAGAATTTTTGGACTAATAAGTGGATGCAGGATCCTAGAAATATTTTTTTGCAGGTCCATCACTGTGATCCCAATGTGCAGTACAAGAAAGGTTGGGGATCGTTTAAGAGAAAGAGAGGATTGACTCTCTGTTAGAGTTGTAGAAGACCGAGACATATTGCTAAGGAATTCCCTGGTAAAGGTCCTATTTGTCTTTGTTGTAAAACCATAGGCCATGAAGTTTTGGACTTCCCAAGAATGATTGCTAAAGTTGAAAAGATGAATATGAGACAAGAAAACCCCGAGGAAGGCCAAGAGACTAAGAATATGATAAAGAACTAGAAAGAATCAGAGGATATATTATTGTAGATGAAATAAACACTGAATGATCATAGAGATACCATTTTATCAGAGATATTAAAAGAGAAAGAGTGCATAGAAACAAGAATATGAGACTTCGACATAAACTGTGTATTGGATGCAAAAACACAGGTGAACATTATGACAGAAAGTATTTGGGAAATCTTAGGAAATCTTTCTATGGTTCCTTCACTGGGAGGAATAGGATTGTTTAAAGGAAAGCTGATAACTCTATGTGGAAGACTTACCCATGTACCTATGATTTCTCATGGAGCATCGACAAAAGAATAATTTGAGGTCATTAAGTTTGTTGAGAACAACACCCCCTTTTCTCTTTTGCTAGGAAAGACCTGGGTTGAGAAAGATCAGATCTGAATAACATAAGAAGAGGAAGCTCTACAACAGAAAAACAAGAATTAAGGGATTTCATGGCTAGGAGAATAACGCGCTTACTAGAAGAACATGAGGAAAAGTCGAAGCAACTGAGGGCCAGAGACCTAGCTGTCGAAGTTGAAAGAACACAATAATACTTAGAGAACTTATCCATACAGGAGAGTAGAGAACCTACTCCAGAAACAATAAAAGAAGAAGTATTACCCTCAAACCCTGTGAAAGACCCTTAGCTGTGCGAAGTTACTATGCCAAGAGGAGATAAGAACAAGAATGGAAGGAGGAATCCAGAGATGTAGATCACAAGAAAGAAAGCTAGAAAACTCAGTAAGAAGAAAGCAAAGCTAGAAAAATTGCAAGAGGTTCCAAAGAGGACTTCGCAGAAGGAAGGCTTGAAGAACTTGAACCTCGCTGGAATAACAGAACAACACCGATTGGCACTTCACCACGACAGAGCAATTTTCCCATTGGAGGCATCCCGACCGTTAGCACGACGCTCTAGAATGGCTAGAAACTCAATTATTGCCGGAAAGATCGTCGTTGGACCATTGGGACCATGCCATAACAGATGGAATTGCATTGATTGAGGCACTCACACCTGTTGGAGGAGTCCGTTATGATGTTGTCTATTTAGTCCGTCGCATGTCTCATTGTAGACACTTTTGCCAATTGTTATTATTCGAGCCCACAGAGAGCTGACTATTACCACACTGTGCTTATTGAGACCTCACCATCCATTCTATTTGTTCACCGACCTGAGATATCAGATCTCGAGCGTGAATGTCGGGTGAATTTAGCGCAGTAGACAAATCCGTCGAAGAGATTCTCATAAACCTCATGGCAGAGAAGGTCATGTCCGTAGGAGCATAAGCTTCATCGACAAGAGGAGTGAAAACATATCCAATGACTGCACGTCAATCTGGGCCCTCCCGAAATGTGACAGAGAAATGAACTAAGCATCGTGATGACTTGGCAAATGCGAAGCTCATCCCATTAATCCTGCCCGACTACATCCTGCCTCTGGCTGGCATGGTGAGTTGTGACAACGTCCTGAGGGACTTCAACTACACAATGATCACCGCATACCTCCCGAAGGGGATACATGCAGTAGGACTATAGTCGGAGAGGATTCTAATGCTTAATATCAATGACTTCAACTTGGGAGATCGCAAAAACTATAGAATTCTCATACCACACAAGTATTTGAACAAGACAACAGGGAAGAAGTCGAAGATAATCCCCCAACTGTGGACTATGGACATCGCGAGGTCCACCATTCTTAATGTGATGAATATCCCACACTTCGACAGACATCAGGAGGTTAACACATGCGTTAAAATCCTGTTTTCATGCTTCCATGGAGGTTACTTATGGTTGGTTTGGCACATCACAGTAGATCTGATGCTGATCCACCAGATCACCGGATTGAGCATGCAAGGACCAGACCCATAGGAATTTTACCTAGGGAAGGTTGCAGATCATGCCCTAGCACAGACAATAAAAGACACCTATAATGATGTGGAGAATGGGAAGCGGGGATATAAGGTAGCCTCCATCTAGAATGGCGTAGTACGCTTAGATTTCCAGTTGATCGCTGGTAATATTGTCAGGAAGAATATGCCAATGCAGGTCACGGGGTTTGTCGTCGACCTCACAGGAAAATGCATTGAAGGGCTGCAAATGAACTGGGTTAGATACCTCGTCAACCAGTTAGAGAAAGACTTCCACGAAGCTCATGATCAGGGCTATGAGTTCCATTTCAGTTGGATTCTAATCCTCATTGTCTTCATTGCTTGGGAGATGCCGGAAGGAGCGACCTTCCATGAAATTGAGCCATTCGAACCACTAGCTTTGAAGTTCACTATGCTCTGGTATTCGAGCGACATGGAAAAACAATGACAATCAAACGCGGTGTTCCACACCTATTATCTACAGCTGAAGAGGGCCATTGAATATTTCCCTCGCATGACGCCGAATGCTCTGCACAGGTTCAGGCCAATCATGAAGTTTCGTGCAGACATGCACTTCATTTATATCACTGCGCGCGGAGATGAAAACAAAGAAGAGATCCAATCATATTACAAACTCACAGAGGATGAAATGGAAGAAATAACCAAGGAATGGCCTGCATAGTTCCTTGTACCAGTTGACCAGGAAGAACTGTCCGACCTCGACCTCATTAGAAGTCCTGTAGTCACCTGCGAAGAATATGATGCACCCAACAACAACAGGAAGAAAAAGAAGGAAGAGGTATAGGAATTAAGCAGTGCATCAAAGGAAACTACATTAGATTCACGTAAAGGAGGAGGAGGTAACGAAGAATACAAAGAAGAGGATGAAGGGGAAGAAGATAAGAAAAAGCAAGGTGAAGTAACACCACCTAAAGATCCCCTGACAGAGATAGAAACATCCAAGAAAAGAAAGGGTTCCCCGATGAAACGTTCATCGCGGAAGAAGTCAAAAGCCAATAAACCTCCATTCCACACTGTGCTCATGGTGGATGACATTGACCTCATCATTTCCTTTGTATCAGATACATCATAAGACATCTTGTAGTGAAGTGAATCCAAACAGGAGACAATGTTTGACAGGATTGAGGTGGAGCTCCAAGGGGTAAAAAAGGCTCTTTATTCAAGCTGCGTAGTGTCTACCGCGTTGTTGTCAGCAGGAGACATAGAAGTAGGATATGAGCCTGCCCAGCTACGCAGACTAGCAGACTTGATAGAGGCTTTCCTTTTTCGTGTCTAGGAAGAAAAAGAACAGGCCACAGAGGCCCTGAAGCAAGCAAAGGAGGAAGCCTTAGAGAAATGTATGATTGCGCAACAAGAAAAAGACAACCTCTAGGACAAGTTTGCAGAGGATAGAGTGTAGATCTAGAATGAGAAAGAACAACTGCTTACAGAGCATATGGGAGTTAAAGAAGAAGTCACCAGAGCACTTCTCTCTGTGATGGGCCTAACACAGATGGAAGAAGAAATCGTCGAGAGACAAGTAGGGAAGCTCTCTTAAGCCACTCATTAGCTCCAAGCACGAATAGCATAACTGGAACTACAAGCTGTGCCAAGCACTCCGCAGTAAGTGCGAGATCAGAGAGAGTAAACTGCCAGGAGAACAGTTGAGAGAATCAAGGTATTTCCCTTGGAATGCAATCAACTCAACAGTCAAAGTGCGCAAACCTATGAGTTCATTGCAGAGGACCTTGAACTAAGGACATTGGAGTCACATCTCCAGGAGGCAAAGAAATAGGTAGCAATAGTGCAAGCACAGTTAAGTTACTATCATCAGTCGAGAGGATGAAAAGGTCACAGGAATAGTGCACCATTCAAAAATAGGTCCATGCCATCTAGAGTAAAGACATGGAAGTGAACCAGAGGCTCCAGCCAGTGCAGGATGAAGCTTGCACACTTTTTGAGGAGATTGAAGGAAAAGGTGCACAGCTAGAACAAGTAGTCACTGCGGTAGAACAATGCTTGGAAGGACCGTTGACTGAGAAATTTATTCAAGAGTTCATCGAGCAAGAGGATTTGGTGAAGCAACAGGTTGAAGCAGCTCGAGCCAAGATCGAGGCCTTCGAGGCAGAGTTACCCAGATCAGAGTGACTCGGGACGAGTCACAGGTGAGTGTTGGGGGCATGTTGGCCCTTGATTAGGTTTTGTGGAAACGCTGGTCATGTTTGACCAATTTTGGGGATTTCGATAGGCTGGTTGAAGACAAAGTGGAGATCACGGGATCTCACCCCCTTTTGTGAGATTTTTGGGTTTAGGGTTTATGTAACATGTATGGGATGTCAGCCCATGGGTTTACCCATGTTTAGGCCCCATTTGTAATGTATAAATAGATATCTTGGCGATGTAAGAAAGTAGTATTAGTGGATGTTTGTGGCTTAGTGTGGAGCTAAGGCTTTGTGCATACTATGTGTTAAGAATTGTAGAGCTAAGTGCAAGTGATTGTAAGAAGCTTATGTGTAGAATGTGTAAGCAGGATTTGTGCTGTAACCTAACTTGGGGAAGGAGGACCTGACGAGGTGCACGCAGATCTCCTGTCCTATGTGGAGTTGGATTTGTGTCTCTTTGCATTGAAATAAGATAATAAATAATACAAAGAGTTGGTGGACGTAGCCCCATGTTCGGGGTGAACCACGTATATCCTGTGCTATGGTTGATTTGTGTGATTGATGTGATTTATGATTAGTGCTATCATATTTATGTATGTTAGATGCATATGATATAGTATATTAGTGTTTAGTAATGTGAATGAATGATATATCTTCTCTATTTCTATGTGTTAAGTACTTGGATGTGTTAGATCTTGTTGAATACTACACTGTTCTGTAATTAGGGTTTTACCTGTGATGTGAATAAAGGTTAAATGATAATGAATGTTAACTACTAAGTTCTCTCTTAAGTACTGTAGTCACATATCTGTGTCCCAACTAGGTTGCAAACACTTGAGTCCTACAACCCCCCTGCCTCTACCTCGGGTGAGACTTCATTTTCTTCGTAGGTGTTGTCGAAATGGCCGGTAGTTAGGGTTTTGTTGGTACGCTATTGAAGCCTTGAACCCTGGGCTTGCCCCTGTGCCAACACCTAAGAAGTCAAATTTCTCCATGGAAGAAGGAGAGCTGCTAGGTCACATTATTTCAAAATAAGGGATAAAGGTAGATCCCAATAGAGTTGAGGGAATCTTGAAAATTAGCATACCCAGAAGTAAAAAAGAGGTTCAGTCTTTCTTGGGGAAAGTAAAATTTCTGAGAAGGTTTATCCCAAATTTGGATGAAATCATAAAACACATCACCAACATGCTCAAGAAGGGAAATGAAATAAAGTGGATTCTTGAAGCAAGAAAATCCTTTGAAGACATCAAAATGGCATTGACCAAGGCTCCAGTGCTTGCAAGTCCTAATTTTGAGAAGGATTTCATATTTTTCTCTTTCACCTCAGAACATACAATTGTTGGTGTTTTACTCCAGAAAGATGATCAGAATTTTGACAAACCCATAGCGTATTACAACAAGACATTGAGGGATGCTCCTTTGAAACATGACATCATGGAGAAGGAAGCATATGCTCTACTCAAAGCCTTGAAAGAATTCAGAGTTTACATCCTACATTCCCATACTACTAGTTATGTACCCAATAACTTAGTGAAAGACATCTTAACCCAACCTGATCCTGAAGGAAAGAGGGGAAAGTGGATAACAATGCTGTTAGAATACGACCTTGAGATCGAACCCACCAAGTTGATCAAAGGATAGGGGCTTGCAAAGATAATGGCACAGACAAATTGTGAACTCTTAGGAATAAATTTCATTGCAGAACTATCAGAAGGAATAGAAGAATAAAGGACTCCTCAAATATCCCAGAAATTTCTTGACTCCACATGGTATGCATACATCATCTTTGTGTTGAAAAATTTGCATGCTCCTCCTGAATTCAGTAAAGCAAAGTCCATATTCTTGAAACTGAAAGCAACAAAATTTTGTATAGTGAATGGATATCTGTATTGGAAAGATCTAGGGGGAATTTTATTAAGCTATTTAATAGAAGGAGAAGCAGAAAAAACTATCAAAGAGTTCCATAAGGGTGATTGTGGAGGTCATCATTATTGGAAGACAACTGTTTATAAGATTTTGAGGGATGGGTTCTATTGGCCCAAAATTTTTCCCGATGTCTATAAAGAGGTTTCAAAATTCCATGAATGTCAGGATTTTGATGGAAAAGGAAAATTGCAATCTCTTCCTTTGAAATCCATTTTTGTCGAAGCTCCTTTCAGACAGTGGAGCCTAGATTTTATAGGGGAAATACATCCACAATCCTCAGCCCAACACAGGTGGATTCTGACAGCAATAGATTATTTCACTAAGTGGATTGAGGCAGTTCTCACCAGGTAGGCAACAGATGATGTTATCATCTGCTTTTTAGAAGAAAATATTCTGTCTAGGTTCGGGTGCCTGACTAAGATCATAACAGACAATGCAACATCTTTCAAGTCGAAGAAAATAGAAAATTTCTGCAATGATTACAATATCACCCTTGGTCATTCTACATCATACTACCCTCAAGGGAATGGGTTGGTTGAGTCTTCGAATAAAATATTAGTCAGAATCATAAAAAAAATGCTGCAAGAGAATAAAAAGGCATGGCACAAAAAGCTCATCCATGCACTGTGGGCTGACAGAATATCCCCAAAAAGATCCATTGCCACGCCCCCTTTCCAGATCATCTATGGAACTAAAGCAATGTTTCCTACTACATTGGGGTTGCCAGTAATGAGATTGTTGCAGGAGCAAGATGTAGAGACAGATGCCACACAAAGAAGGAAGGATGAACTCATCAGTGTACAACAAACTAGAGAAAAAGCTTTCGACAATACTCAATTGCGCCAAGACAAGATCAAAGAGGCTTTCGACATACATACCAAGGTGGATAACTTTGAACTAGGAGACTTGGTACTAAAATGAGATGCCATAAATGAAATAAGGGAAAACATGGGAAATTTGATCACCTATGGCTGGGCCCGTTCAAAATTGCAGCATACCGTGGGAGTAATGCCTACTTACTATAGGAGAGTAATGTAGACATCGTTGGAGGAGGGTCTATGAATGGAAGGTTGCTCAAGCATTACATTTTTTGAACAATCATCACCACACCCATTCATTGTTAAAGAAGTTGGAATAAAAGAGGCATAGTTAAAGCCCGAGGTGAAGGCCCTAGGCTATGCTAGTTAAATTTTGAGTTTTTGAATAAAGACCCACGGATTCAGATCACATGAATAAGTCACAACCCAATGGGTAGGCACTAGGTCTACAGTTCTTTGCTATCTCGCTGGGATTATAACATCCCCAGTTGGAACCTATGTTATGACCATAACATTCTTAGATGGAATCCAAGTTTCAGATTTAGGGAGGGGCTACATCAGGGTGGAGGCGCGATAATTTGGAGGACTAGGTTAGATATAGTGGAGAAGGGCCAATATAGCAGAGGCGTGGAATTTGATGGGGCCCGATGGACCATAGATCTTGATCGGCCCAGATCGATGGCCAAGACACATATCAGGCGATGAAGTAGCGCGAAAGATAATTGTTCGAGGGTGAGCTGAGGAAAATACCATGATTTCATTTTGCGGACACGTGGCATCACCAGAGCCATATCAAGGTGAAAAATGGTCTACCCAAAACCATTTTTCCCCACCATCAATATTGAAAAGCGCATATAAAAGGAGGGCCCTAGTCATTATTTTATGATATTTCAAAGCATTTGAACGTTTGGAATTTGGCACAAATGCTCCATTCAAAACTAAATATCAACAATGAACCAGATTCGCACATTCTCCACTAATTCATAGGTATTTTTCATCATGGCCATGAACCCTTTCATTTTATCCGTAACAGAGCAAGACCCCACCTCTAAAGAAGAATCCCTAATTGATAGGGACTCCGATGTCTTTGAGATGGAAATAACAGTCTCACCCATTTCCGTGTCCAGGGCCAATTTGCTAAACAATATTGGAAAACAAATACCCTTCCTCGAACCGACCCAAGCTTCCATTACCCCTTACGCTGTAGAAGTCATTTTCCCTTTCCCAGAGTTCGTAAGATGGTGTGCAGAACAATATTCGTAGGAAGACAAGGTCATTTTGAATAAGTTAGGGTCATAAGTCTTATGTGAAATAGATAGCCCGTCAATTCGACATGCCCTCAGTATACCAGATTCTTCCCCCTAAGTGTCAGATCCCTTCGAGGAAGAGAAAATTGATCACCGTATATAGAGAATGTCCCTCTGAAGTAAAAACCGTATTTTTACAGACCATTGTTAAACCTGAACATCATTCTGAGAGTCTGTCATTACCTATCAATGTAAGTGTCATGGTTATTGAGGTCTAGTGGGCTTCTTCTATACTTAGCCAAATTTTAGGATTGGATAATGACAAGTTTGTAGTATAAGTCATGCTGGGTTTCCTGTTGACCTTTTTTCTGTCAGAGTCCAGTCATTCGGCCTATATAAGTTTTGAAAAGTTCATCGCTGAAAATATGCACCAACAATTGGTAAATTTCAATTCACTGAGACACTTCAGGTACTACACGCACTTGCTGAGAATGTTCCTGGAATCAAATAAGACCAAATTCCCTGAAGTTGCATTCATCTCGACTGAATGAAAAAGGATCAAAATGCTTATTTTCATAAATAAGATCATGTCAAGGGTTTATAGTCTCATCTTCCGCACAGACCTACCAAGGGTTTTAGAATAAATGAAAAACTCTTTACAACCCAATCCAGAGAACAGGGTGGGAGATTGGATGTTGTTCATGCATTCTACTGTAATTTAGGTATATGGTTATCAAGAAGGACCTTACCTTTTACCTATCTTCCCGAATCCCAGAGTTTTTTACCTAGAGTTAATCAGACAAAGAATTATTTTGGAGATAACATTTTCTGAAAACGCAAAAGGAGTCTAACTTAAAATTTCCTTTCATAATAGGACCCTTTGTGGTAAAGAATAGGTCCTATTTGCCTCAGATCTAGGCCAAACTCAGTGGATTTAGGTTTACACAGTTACAAGGGAGGAAATATGACCCACACCAGATCATATCTAAAAGAATACTAATGAGTAGACGAGGCCCCTACGAGCATGAGCAGGCCAAAGGATTTGATAAACTGGCAAACTTGGAAACCTGTGTAGATATGGAAGTCAATTTGCAACCTGATCACACACAACAAACATAGGCAACCCCGCAGTAGATACAGACACATAAAACTTCTCCAATAGTGATTATTAAAGCTCCCAAGATGAGTGTTTATAACAAAAGGAGCAGTTTAGAGGCCTTGGGCACTAGTGGTCAACAAAATGTTCTCAAGAAAGCGAAGATCGCATAGTCCCTACTGGTAGTAAATCTGGAGGAGGAAGAGCCCAAAGATAAAATGAGCATGTATATGGTGGAAAGAAGAAGAGAATATGAAGAAGCTAACACAGAGAGTATGCCAGAGGGTGAAAGCAACTAAAGGACTTCCAGTAGCAAGAAACATATATTTAGCAAGACACCTGGGGTAGTTTACCAATCCAGAGAAGATTTAGCGAATCAGTATGCTATGAAAGGAAGTATGGCGAATAGTGAGATAAGATATTTGTTGCTTGAAGTAGAAAAGATCTCCCAGCATAGGGATTCCCTGTTATCATCCAGGGATGTAGAAAGAAAGACATTTAACAGAGTAGTGGAAGATGAGGATAAAGTGTCTGAAATAAAGCTGCACTATGAGAAGATTAGTGCCCCAGACAAGGTAAGGTTCCACAAAAGCACCAGTGACATGCTATATTCAGACTACTTGAGTCTAAGTCTGAGGGTTTCAATATTAACAACTCATGCACTTAAATTAGATGGACATTTAAACCAGGAGAAAGCATCCAACAAAGCCTGGCAGACCCAAGTCAAAAGATTAGAATCTGAAGGCCCTCAAGGGGTAAAAGCTTCTTTAGATGAGAAACAAAAGATGATCCAAATCCTAAATAAAAAGCTGAAGATGTCCGCCACAGAACATCCACAGACAATAGAGTTAGCTAATCTAGATCAAGAAAAGGAAACATTTAGACAAGAAGCACCAAATTACAAAGCTAAAGTGTTGCAGCTGGAAAACGAAAAAGAGAATTGGTCACAAGGATAGGTAGAAACATCAGATATGGATGTTATTGTACCTTCTAATATAGAAGTTGGATCATGCACTGATGGATTGGTTCAGGCTATGTCCCAAGTAAGCTTAAAGACAAGAGAAATCAAGATCCTTAAGGAGGTCATAGAAAAGCTGGAACAAGAGGTGAAAATGAAGGAAGAAAAGATGGCCCAATTTCAAAAGGATAATCAAGATTTGCAAGAGAGGGTGAACAAGATGAAGATGAGGTTGAAGGGAAAAGTATTGTTGTGAGGAGATAAACATGTAATATGGGATGTTATTGCTGCTGAAGCTGCTAAATTCAGAGTTTATCTGAATTTTATAAATGACAAAGACATCATGGCTATCACTGCCTGAAACAAATGTACTGTTATTAATGAAACACTGGCGGAAAACCCCTCAGAATGGGCCCATAACACTATTGATTTGTTGAATTCTGTGCACACTTACGATCTTCAGACCATTGGGGTAAAGGACAGAACTGCACTGATCATTTGGGCCAAGAGGATTATCGCTAAACACAATTTTCTCAAATCGGTTCAAACCAAAGTTGTGAAAATGGAACACAATATACAAGAGTTTAGGGATACATTTGAACAATTGTTTATCCAGGGCTTCCCACCATTTTGGGATGGTAAAGGAAAATTAGACAATGAAGAGGAGTACAATTCTCTCCTCACTTAGTGCATAATGGATCATTCAAAATTTGAAGGCCTGGAAGAGAATCTGAAGGGGCCTAGTTTGGTGGAATATTTGGCTGCAGATTCCAACTATGTCTTACACTACCTTCATTGACCTAGATATTCTGATAAAGGAGATGATGGATTATGAGATTCCTTCTAACTCACAATGGAAGGAGATTGTACAATTAGGCAAGACGAAATGAAGTTTTCCAGGGACCAATAAGTAACCTCCAGGTGTCACCAAACTGGCAAGTTCAATAGGAAATCATAGCAAGACAAATGGCCCAAAGGAAGACAAGCAGTCAGAGAGATCCGTCCCTAGTCTATGAAACATTTTTTGTTTAATCATTGTAAATCGGTTCATATGTCGAGGCTGTCAATTGAAATTATTATAGTCAGTTTTAGAAGCTAAAACATTTCAGTTTCAACCATTGTAATTGAATTGTATAAGTACTAGAAATTTTGAATGAATTAATGTTGGCAGAAGTGCAAGGGCACCTTTTTGTTGCTTCTAAAATATATTGTAATTTTCTGGAGCTAAATTTAATACATATGCAGAAGCTTTTGAAGTCTCTATGAAAAGATTCTAATGGTGGTGATATGAGTTTTGTCTTCTCTCATCGTATGTATTTCCTGTGATTCTTTATTTCTGTTTGCATTGTCTTCTGTTTAAATTGGATAGTTAAAAGCTCAGAATTCATCTTGTGATGCTCTCGGCTTAAGCAATTTAAACTGTGTGAATTTCCTCTTAACTAATTCAAAATTCATTTAAGTAATGCTCTGTTGCAGTTATTTTTTTTCTCTTTCTTCTTACACCCTGCTTAAACTCAATTAACAACTCAGATTCATTGCCTCATTTAGCCTTTATCCTATGGAGAGTTCTACTGGCCAGTCATTGTTTTCATTCAATTTCAGAATTTTGACTCCATAGCCCTGAGTGTTCCTCCCCTTCTTTGCCAAATTTTTTATAAAAAACCCCCAAAACAATCTGAACCTAGCCCTTGATTGACAAAGATATATCAAGTGACCCGAGAGATCCCTCTCTAAGTTGAGAAGTCTAGTGCCCAACTCTAAAGTAGGTTGAAACAATTACCTCTGTCATTTGTCTATCAGTCGGAAAAGAATTACAAAGTGCTAACACTTTCCATCATATATTTTATTGTGAGTTAGCATGAGTTCTACATGAGGAGGGCGCATTGCAAAAGGAGGATCTATTCATCTAAGGGGTATAAACACCTCCAATCAACAAGATGTTAGAAAAATAAGATCACAGAACAATAAAATAAAAAACCAATGTGGAAATAAAACACATAAGATACATAATACAATAGAGACACAGATATACATTGTTCACCCAGTGTGGGTTACGTCCACCAGAGAAATTGCCAGGTCCTTCCTTTTTATTATCCAACAAATGAAGGGATACAACCTACAACACACTCGTTGTAACTTCCTATTCTTTCTCTCATAGTCTCCTCTCTCATAATAAAATATTCATAATGATTCATAGCCGCAATACATTTCCCTCATAAAAGAGGGCTGCCTTCTAGGGAAAAAAACCCTAACATAAATTCTATCGTTAGATCTTTGACCTTATAATGAACGGTCCGGATTTACTGTGAAATCACAATATACATTTACAAGGAAATTTTCCCTTCGAGGGCTTCACCCCCGAACCCTCGGACCCCGCAGGGGGGCAATCCCCCCCTGCAACCCCACCACGTGGAGGGGTGTAAAACATTCTAGGTTGTACAGTCTTCATTGGGTATAAACATGACTGAAAACAAAGAACTATGAAACATGAATATAATCAAGCTCTACAGCCAACACAAGAAACTCATGCTAGGGGTTTCTAGTGGCCTGGTCTATAGTCTTGGAGAGTTTGGGGTGATTTGGATTAAAAAAAATAGGAGGGACAAAATCTTGGGTAGCTACAGTCACTAGGATAGTGTGCAACTCAACATAAAAAGGGGTTTCCAGCCTTGGAAGGACAAGGAATTGATCTTGGGATAATATTCAACATTTTTTAGAGCCTTGGAGCCTATTATCTTCAGTCTTGGAGCTTGTTTGTTGTAGCATCCTTTCCAGCCTTGATATTCTATCTTCATATTTTCAGATATGCAGATCTATTGTATTCCAGATCATCTACTATCTAAATAAAGGTCAGATTTGACATATTTTCTATTCCATGGTGTAATATCTCTTATATCTTGTTATATGGATGTGATTTCTATTGTATTCTTATCATTTGCACACTATTAAACTCCAAATAATATTCATAACACAAACTAGGAAGACTAGAACCCGCAAACAAACACACAACAGAAAAAAACTCAGAAAAACCCTCAGTTTCCAATTAAATACCAACTTGGGAACATTACATGGAATACATCTTTTTAGTAATTTTTTTCTCTTATATGGAAATCGATATTAATGATTTGATTTTTGTTATAGTATGTTCTACCTCTATCTCTCCCAGAGATCTTTGACAATAACATAAAACAAGTTATATATGATCTTGGAAAACACATGAGGTGAGTAATGCATTTTTATATGGAAAATGTTTCTTCAGTACCTTGTAGCATAACTTATTGACATATTGTGTTTTATCTACAATTTTATATATGCCATGATATTGTTTGAACCTATTGTTTTCTTGCACCATTTGTAGGTGGCTTTCATCTAAATAAATCCATAAAGAAGATATAAGGTATTGGAAGAGAGAAATTCCCCGACTAATGTGTTGAATTTAGAAGTATCTACCTCCAACATTTTTCAATGCACAAGAATAATACCTCATACACCAAGTTGAGGAGATTGAATTATGTGGACCAATACACACAAGGTCTATGTGGATGGTGGAGAGGTAGTTGAAGTAATTGAAGGATTTTGTTAGACAAAGAGCATCTCCCGAGGGTTCTATGGTGGAGGGCTATATGGTATATTAATGCATGGTGTATATTAGTCAATATCTTCCTAAATTAGCAGAAAATATGAATGTGCCTCGCATTTGGCATCTCAAATCCATCAACATATTTGAAGGGGAGGTCACAATGGGGAAAGGTAGAATGAGGATCGTGAAAGGTAATTAGATATTGTAGATTTAATATATTATACACTTAATTTTTCAATTTTATATTATCATACTCATTCATTTATTTTTATTCCATCAACTATATTAAAATTTTCCAATGATGGCTAATTATTGATATTCAATTGTTATTTTTTCATATAGTTGGTCGAGAGTGGGATGCTCTAAATTTATACATTGCAAACAATGTGAAGAATACTATGGTAGATTATCATGGGAATGGGTCAGTAAGATGATTGAAACATCACATCGTTATCGACATGAATTTCTTGATATTATGCAAAGGGAAATTGATTTATCCTTTGGTTTAAAAGATAAAAAGACAAGTATATTCACCCACATTTTTATAGTTATTTCCCATTATATCAATGTATTTGGTTTGTTTATTTGTACTTGTATGGACTAAAATTTGACATGGTTAGACTAGACGCATACAATGACGGTATGGGACGGTTTCCAGACTCAAACATGTCTGTCACAAATAATTTGACAATCAAACAACAAGCCTATAGAATAATTAATGTGAATGGGGCCAATGTTGAAAATTTTCAAATTTGTGCTTGTATGGATTAAAATTTGACATGGTTAGACTAGATGCATGCATTGACAGTTTGGGAGGGTTGTTGGACTCAAACATGACTCACACAAACAATTCAACAATCAAACAACAAGACTATAAAATAATTAATGTGAATGGGGCCAATGTTGAAATGTGTTCTAGTGGTTTTTAGGAAGAAAATGACAGTGTCTTGGTAATACAAAGAATTTTTTATCAAATGTGAAGTTTTATCAGTGATGGAGATTATTTCTTTTGTTCTCGCGTTTAAAAAACACAGAGCTGCCATGAACACAAATTGCACAATTTATTTTTTTCTTTTGACGAGATATTTTGGCTTCAAGTTTGTTCTCAGTTCGGGCTAGGTTTAACTAGTGGGAATAGAGTTATGGGTCATCAATGCACAAATTACTAACCCAATGTGAGAGTCCCTAACCCCATGCAAAGTGAGAGATCCAACCAGAGAATAACCCAACACAGAGTGATTGCCTGCGAGAGTGCCCTTGTTGGTCGAGCACATAGGAGAATAACTTGTGAGAGTGCCCTTGTTGGATGGAGAAACAGAGGAGGAGTGAGGAGCGAGCTAGATAAACAATGACATGCGAAAATTAGTAACACATGATTGCATTTTTTTTTTTAGTTTAAATGAATTTAATGTATCCTGGTATACCATAAGTTGTTTTGGAATCAGGAAAATAAAAGATATTGCTTGGTATATTATTGCTATTAAGTTAAGAAGGAGAAATATAAGGTTTTCTTCGAGCCTGTTAATGGACCCCTCATAAGACTAACTGTGAGAGTCGCAGGCTCTCCCCCTCATCTTCCCCTTTTCTGGCTCTGTGAACTTTTTTTGGTCCCCATCTTCCTTGGACAAGGTTTTGAAATTTTTGGTTTTGAAATTTCCTTAGACATTTCCTTGGGAAAGATTTTGAAAATTTTGGGTAAAAACCTCATTGGTCCATTCTACAACAAAGTAGTAGAACCAACATGCATATGAACACCACAAGTCACAACAAAATCCCTCGTTTCAACAATATCTCCAAAAACCTACAATACAAGCAACATAATCTCAACGATGTGCAATGCCAATATAGACTCAACCATAACATTGTATTATCAAGTGTCCTTGACTCAAAAAAATCCATGTAAACAACCTTGAGCATATCACCATCAATTGAATCAACATTCTCAACTACAAAAACCTTAACTATAGTAACATCAACAAGCTCAACTACAACAACAATGTGGAACAAGATGTCATGCTTCTTAGGCACTTGGAAATACAACTCAGTTATGGGAAACTGAGAAATGGTTATGGGTCACAACCATTAACCTAACCAAGCTATGGGAAACATACACACTCTTTAGCCACTACACCCATGGATAAGTGGTATAAGGAAGCTAAATCAATATGCACATTCTAGCTAGTGGTATTAACACTAGTGCACAACAATAGCTCTTGCCAATGGCATACATTGTAAGAAACACATTTGGTTCTCTCTCGCTCACAATAAATTTCCAACAAAGAAGTCAGTTCTCTCTCTCTCTCTCTCTCACCATACATTGC
>SNQJ01S0155951.1:0-22371 GCA_010110895.2 Picea sitchensis | reverse complement strand
ATCTATTGTATTCCAGATCATCTACTATCTAAATAAAGGTCAGATTTGACATATTTTCTATTCCATGGTGTAATATCTCTTATATCTTGTTATATGGATGTGATTTCTATTGTATTCTTATCATTTGCACACTATTAAACTCCAAATAATATTCATAACACAAACTAGGAAGACTAGAACCCGCAAACAAACACACAACAGAAAAAAACTCAGAAAAACCCTCAGTTTCCAATTAAATACCAACTTGGGAACATTACATGGAATACATCTTTTTAGTAATTTTTTTCTCTTATATGGAAATCGATATTAATGATTTGATTTTTGTTATAGTATGTTCTACCTCTATCTCTCCCAGAGATCTTTGACAATAACATAAAACAAGTTATATATGATCTTGGAAAACACATGAGGTGAGTAATGCATTTTTATATGGAAAATGTTTCTTCAGTACCTTGTAGCATAACTTATTGACATATTGTGTTTTATCTACAATTTTATATATGCCATGATATTGTTTGAACCTATTGTTTTCTTGCACCATTTGTAGGTGGCTTTCATCTAAATAAATCCATAAAGAAGATATAAGGTATTGGAAGAGAGAAATTCCCCGACTAATGTGTTGAATTTAGAAGTATCTACCTCCAACATTTTTCAATGCACAAGAATAATACCTCATACACCAAGTTGAGGAGATTGAATTATGTGGACCAATACACACAAGGTCTATGTGGATGGTGGAGAGGTAGTTGAAGTAATTGAAGGATTTTGTTAGACAAAGAGCATCTCCCGAGGGTTCTATGGTGGAGGGCTATATGGTATATTAATGCATGGTGTATATTAGTCAATATCTTCCTAAATTAGCAGAAAATATGAATGTGCCTCGCATTTGGCATCTCAAATCCATCAACATATTTGAAGGGGAGGTCACAATGGGGAAAGGTAGAATGAGGATCGTGAAAGGTAATTAGATATTGTAGATTTAATATATTATACACTTAATTTTTCAATTTTATATTATCATACTCATTCATTTATTTTTATTCCATCAACTATATTAAAATTTTCCAATGATGGCTAATTATTGATATTCAATTGTTATTTTTTCATATAGTTGGTCGAGAGTGGGATGCTCTAAATTTATACATTGCAAACAATGTGAAGAATACTATGGTAGATTATCATGGGAATGGGTCAGTAAGATGATTGAAACATCACATCGTTATCGACATGAATTTCTTGATATTATGCAAAGGGAAATTGATTTATCCTTTGGTTTAAAAGATAAAAAGACAAGTATATTCACCCACATTTTTATAGTTATTTCCCATTATATCAATGTATTTGGTTTGTTTATTTGTACTTGTATGGACTAAAATTTGACATGGTTAGACTAGACGCATACAATGACGGTATGGGACGGTTTCCAGACTCAAACATGTCTGTCACAAATAATTTGACAATCAAACAACAAGCCTATAGAATAATTAATGTGAATGGGGCCAATGTTGAAAATTTTCAAATTTGTGCTTGTATGGATTAAAATTTGACATGGTTAGACTAGATGCATGCATTGACAGTTTGGGAGGGTTGTTGGACTCAAACATGACTCACACAAACAATTCAACAATCAAACAACAAGACTATAAAATAATTAATGTGAATGGGGCCAATGTTGAAATGTGTTCTAGTGGTTTTTAGGAAGAAAATGACAGTGTCTTGGTAATACAAAGAATTTTTTATCAAATGTGAAGTTTTATCAGTGATGGAGATTATTTCTTTTGTTCTCGCGTTTAAAAAACACAGAGCTGCCATGAACACAAATTGCACAATTTATTTTTTTCTTTTGACGAGATATTTTGGCTTCAAGTTTGTTCTCAGTTCGGGCTAGGTTTAACTAGTGGGAATAGAGTTATGGGTCATCAATGCACAAATTACTAACCCAATGTGAGAGTCCCTAACCCCATGCAAAGTGAGAGATCCAACCAGAGAATAACCCAACACAGAGTGATTGCCTGCGAGAGTGCCCTTGTTGGTCGAGCACATAGGAGAATAACTTGTGAGAGTGCCCTTGTTGGATGGAGAAACAGAGGAGGAGTGAGGAGCGAGCTAGATAAACAATGACATGCGAAAATTAGTAACACATGATTGCATTTTTTTTTTTAGTTTAAATGAATTTAATGTATCCTGGTATACCATAAGTTGTTTTGGAATCAGGAAAATAAAAGATATTGCTTGGTATATTATTGCTATTAAGTTAAGAAGGAGAAATATAAGGTTTTCTTCGAGCCTGTTAATGGACCCCTCATAAGACTAACTGTGAGAGTCGCAGGCTCTCCCCCTCATCTTCCCCTTTTCTGGCTCTGTGAACTTTTTTTGGTCCCCATCTTCCTTGGACAAGGTTTTGAAATTTTTGGTTTTGAAATTTCCTTAGACATTTCCTTGGGAAAGATTTTGAAAATTTTGGGTAAAAACCTCATTGGTCCATTCTACAACAAAGTAGTAGAACCAACATGCATATGAACACCACAAGTCACAACAAAATCCCTCGTTTCAACAATATCTCCAAAAACCTACAATACAAGCAACATAATCTCAACGATGTGCAATGCCAATATAGACTCAACCATAACATTGTATTATCAAGTGTCCTTGACTCAAAAAAATCCATGTAAACAACCTTGAGCATATCACCATCAATTGAATCAACATTCTCAACTACAAAAACCTTAACTATAGTAACATCAACAAGCTCAACTACAACAACAATGTGGAACAAGATGTCATGCTTCTTAGGCACTTGGAAATACAACTCAGTTATGGGAAACTGAGAAATGGTTATGGGTCACAACCATTAACCTAACCAAGCTATGGGAAACATACACACTCTTTAGCCACTACACCCATGGATAAGTGGTATAAGGAAGCTAAATCAATATGCACATTCTAGCTAGTGGTATTAACACTAGTGCACAACAATAGCTCTTGCCAATGGCATACATTGTAAGAAACACATTTGGTTCTCTCTCGCTCACAATAAATTTCCAACAAAGAAGTCAGTTCTCTCTCTCTCTCTCTCTCACCATACATTGCAAGCAATGTAGTTGGTTCTCTCACCATAATATCTTTTATTAAATCATACACTATACTCTCACAATGAACTCTTTTAATAGATTCATATAGTCTTGAGAAAGCATGGTTACTAAACCAACCCATATGTGTTTATCAAAACTTTATTATCATCTTCCATTAACAAATAGGATATGCACCCTCACTAGTTATCCACAAGCCATCTTCAACTTCAACATGCCAGTGTCACTTTGTGAGCAATAAGCATTTCGGTGCTTACTACTCATTGACATGTTAGTTCAAATTTCAACCAACAACTTCTTCCTGAGACTTTTGTTTGAAGTTCCCCTTTATACCTGAAATAAATGTGAATCATGAGTATCGAAGGGGAAACTCAATTTTCTAAACATAATAGAGGTCACATTAGCACCATAGAATTAAATGCCAAGTGTAGTGAACTTAATGGTTTTTGGGATTTAAAAATAGATCTAGGGCTTGATAGAAATGGAGAGAGGAAGTAGGACAAGGACTCTGTACCTCCACACCACCTATATGTGATATTTACATGACTTTTTTTAATCAATTTCAAAGTTTACTTTTTGTTTTCTCGTTATTTATGAAGTGTGTGAGCATCTAGTTTGAGGCCTTTCTTGGTCATAGTATCCAGGATTTATCTTACTTTCTCCAAGTTTTCTACAAATAATCGAGTAAGAAGAGCATAGGTCACATTTCATACAATTGCATGTTTTTGATAGTCTTATGTAGTTGCATGTTTTTTATAGTCTTATACATTAAATCATTTGGTGTTTTATAGTATTAGTTGGTCTCTTATTTCGGGATGATTCCTGACTATAAATTTACTTGCCATGTGATAGATGTATGACTTGATAAATGTATATATCCTTGATTGTTGATGATGTCGTTCTATAATCAACAACCCTTCATGCTTACCTCCACTAATAATTGAGTATTATGAACCTAGACATCTATGTGATTGTTAAATTTTAGGGCTTGATCGATTGGTTGTAGGATTATTTTAAATCTGATTGTACTTAAAACTTAGATTCATGATGCATAACCAAAACTAAACAATTTAAACCATAGAGAATAACCAACATGCATATTAACATCACAAGTACCCTGGGGAAACCCTATATAGGGAGAAAAACCCTAGCAAACAAATATTCCTTTATTGCAAAGATAAATATTGACCACTTACAACATTTCCACCATGAAACTTTGCTCTTAAATATCTTTCCAATGACTCAACCCAGACTGACTTCTTGCTAATTAAAACTCTATTGTAGGCACCTTTGATAGACTGTCACAACAATCTATTTATGACTTATATTCGCTGTTGTTACAGGTCTGATATATGCGCCTTATCTAGATGTTACACATTGTTGTTACAATTGTTATATGACTAATGCACGTTGTTGTTACACCTGGTATATGGATGATGCATGTTGTTGTTATAGTTGTTGTTACACCTATTTATTCACCTATGTCTTGGACTGATATTTATGTTAAGATATGGGACTGATATAAGTGTTGTCCTAGACTGATATGCGCCTCTATTATGGATTGATATGCACCTAGTAAGTGTCCTGATATACGCCCTAGTTCTAGACTGATATTCACCTGCCTCCTCTCACTCATACACAACCTGTATATAGTTGATTATAATGAGGGTCGACTGCTTACTTAAAGGAGGAGAAGAGTGGCTTAAAATAGCCCAAGGCGCTGCATGTATCCACAAATGAACTTAACTCTTTAATCCCGAATTAGAACTGAAGAAGTGACTTAGTTAGAACTGAACTGAACTGAACTAAATTTGGAACTTCGACTTGAACAGAGTTGGCATGTTGACTTGGAACACCAACTCGCCTAGGTGACTTGGCACTACATGCCATGCCAATTCATCCTATAACTGGACATGTATGCATGCCATGCATGATATTCATGACACTTTTTATGCAAGCATGACACTTGCTTATGCTTGCATGCCAATTGTCATGCATGCATGCCATATATACCAATTGAGCCTCATATGATGCATATATATGATTCACCCTCATATGATGCATACATATGTGGATTCATTATTAAAGAGATATTTAATGATATGTATGCACCTGCGTTGGACACCTTGACATTGATTGGTTTCATATTATTATTGAATATGTATATATGTGGTAGATACTTTGATATGATCATGATTATTAATATGATTGCATACCTTGTTATTATTATTTCTATGATTGGATACCTTGCTATGATTATTGGTATGATTATAAATCTTCTTATGATTAAGTGTTATGATTGGATATGACCGATGTTCTTCCTCCAAGTTTCCAAGGACTTCAATTATCCTCCTCCAAGCCTCCAAGGAGACCAATGCACCTCCTAAGCCATGTACTCCACTGGATCCTTTTCCTCTACATGAATGTTGTCATGATACATGCATCCCAAAGTGTGAGGAATTTTTTTACATTAAGTAATTGCCAAATAACTATCTAATGCGCCTTATTCAAAGAAGACAACCTTGCACATTAATGTAACAACTACTAAGTACCCAAAGTAGGGAGGTTATGGTAGGACCCTAACATAATAATTCGTAAAGAGACATTAAGCACCTGGCCTTACTTTATATTTTATGGAAAGGAAACCATTTTTCCTTTGAATATATTTCTACCTTCCTAGTTGCCATATCAATTGGAAGATGGGTAGAGCTCCTCTATTATCCAAAATAGAAATGATATCCTACAAAATATAGAAGATATCTAAGTAGAATATTGCAGTCCACACACTACAATAAAATGTTAAATGTTGGTTCTATAAATACACATCTAGTGTTAAGAATTTCCAAGTAATAAATCTTATTCTCATGCTCTATAAACTAAATGATCCTAATGAAATAATTCAAATTTTCCAAATCTTTATATTGATCCATTCCAAGTGGATGATAGTATTTCTATTGGCACATACTAATGGAAAAACACGGAGGGGAATTTGGATCTCCTCCTACTTAATGAACAAATTCTACAACAATACTTTAGTTAGATGACACTAAGGCATCTAGCTTGTATTTAGTAGGTTTTTTGTTTCCTTCAATTTTAAGGATTTTAATTTATATTTTCTCTCTCATTTCATTCTTTAGAATTCCATTTTTAATTTTGTGAAATTATAGATTTTCTTACATTGCTTTTTATATTTACACTTATTTTCTTTATTTTTTAGAATTTTTGGTTGATATTTCACTGATGGAAGTTTACATTTGTTGACTTTTTCTTTTAAATGAGGTCCATGAATATACATTTGTTGACTTTTTCTTTTAAATGAGGTCCATGAATATACATTTGTGGACTTTTTCTTTTAAATGAGGTCCATGAATATAATGTACACCTAGCCAATCCATGTAAACTTCCTATGTTCTACACCATCATGATAAAAAACAACAGGAGGGGGAAAAACTATGAATTATAAAGATTTCCAAGATTATTAGAGTAGTGGTGGACTTGGAACATTCCAAGCGACTAAATCCTTGATGAATTTGAAAATCAAGATGCTAGTTAATGAGTTAGTTGGATAAAGGGTTCCATCCACTCATGATAAAATCAATGAACTATAATGAAAGGTGACAAGTTGAACATTTAGGGATAACTAACTTAAGGGGATATTATTATCACTCAGGCATGGTCAATCGATAAACTTATCACTAAAAACAAACATCATACTCACCTATTTGTAAAGGGTCATTTTTCCCCCATCAAGTGTATGATAAAGAAATATTTTTTGGTAAATGATTAGGAATGAAAATTCAACTAATCACGGGGACATGCAAATATATCCACCAATACTATGGATGTTCATTAGCAATGGAGTAATTCTTATGGTGTTGGGGTGATTCCGTCGGGGCTATGGGTGCTCATAGGTAGTGGAGAAACACAACATGGATATGGAAATACCTATATTTACAGTAAAGAGTCCTGGATTACATTACAAAAATATAAACGTAAGTTACAATTGTAGGAAGGAAATTTATTCTACTGTTGTAGGATATTTTTTTTATCTAGGAAAGCATTCTTGCAGAATTTAAATCACTCACAATATAAACCAAAAACTACTTCAACGATCTATTCAACCAAACATTATCAATTCTTCCAGTGAGATGTATAAGGTGTATCAACAATCAATAAACACACTACAGGAGATTAAAACACACACTTCTCATGAGAATTCACACATCAACCAAATCAATTCATCAATTAATTCGACACACATAAGAAAACATATGTATTAGCAAATATGTTTAACTGTTTCAACAAATGAAAATTCTTGCAGAATTGAAATGATAAGCTAACATAACAACTCGATATCTGTTGGAAGTGGTCCCTTTCCTCCTTCACATTCGAATGGAAGTAAATCAAATCTCACACAACAATTTCTCAAGAATTTCTGAAAGCTGCCAAATTTCTCATTAACTATGAAATTAACTGTTACAAAACATTGTTCTGTTTCTCATACAATTCTTATGCCAATACGAGTTATTAAACCCCCCACAAATGTTTGAATTCTCCCTTTTTAAAGATTATATCTTCCTTGAATAGGAAACAACATCTCTTTATGCGGAACATTCTTGAGAATCAAATATTCTGAAGCTGTTCACGATATTTTAGAAAGGGAGATCGTTACATCAAAACAATTAGATTCGAGAAATAATGAAACCGTGCTATCATTCATGAGGTTTTTCAGCATGTGGTCTTCTATTCTTTATCCACTGATATGGATGATTCGTCGTTCATATTTTAGTTCCACCATTGAGCTGGCGAATGGCATAGGACCTGATCTAAAGTGGTGGATCAACGATCAACCGTGTATCGACACATGATACTTGAAGTCCCCTATTTCAACAATTTTTGAAACTGCATGCAACTCTTATTAATTTAATGAATAAATGTCCAAATAGAGCAACATTACTCTACTTTACATATATAATATCTATGAATATGAAAAAATGAATAATATGCTTTACTTGCTTCCTAAGGGAATAATCTGGTATCAATGACAGTAGTATGAATGGATTAATATAAGAAAAAGGGATGAAAAGGAATAATAAAGTAGTGGAAAAAGGGTCATTTCCATCACCCAACATCTCCCCCCAACTTCTCCATTGCATGTCCTCATGAATCCTAGCTAATATGAGTCAAAGTCTGAAAATGATTTCCTCCTATGAAGATTGGAGATGATATATGATGACTCTGTTTTGTTTCCTGCAGGTCTGAAGCCATTAGTTCATATAAATTATTCCCAACATTGTTTCTCAACCTTCTTTGACAACTTATACACTAACTGATATTTGTTCACAGGAAGCCAGATAAGTGGAAAATGAAACTTCATCCCTAGCCACTTTGATCCACAAGTTTGAATGCAATTTATATATCCTAGAACTCGAGATAAAGCTTGTATAAAATTATCATGATTGTATGGTTCCTTTGTCTTTAAGGAATCAATGACTATTTCCCATATCAATCTATTGCCTTCCACTACTAAATATTGTTGATAAAAAATAGTTCTTTGACATCTTTCTATTACCTTTTTTGTGAAGGGCCTCTACACTATTAAACCTTTCTGGAGATGAAAGAAATTTTTGATGAGTTGTAATAGAAGAGATTGAGATTTGCATTTCACTTCTAATCCATAGTGTAGATTCTCCTTCATTAGTGTGGACCATTTGAAAAGAATTCAACCATGTGACCTGATTGTTGACAAAAGAGGTGAATGCTTGAAGTTTAATGTCCCCTACAAAAGGTGTCATATTGAATATTCTGTCTAGTTGACATGCATGCTCATGTAAAAAGTTCACAAAGCAAATGATGATCTGTTATACCACTTTAAAAGAAATTTTCTAAAAATTTAGGGACCAAAGTGATTTTGTGTGGCCGATCTTCCATAATGGCTTTCATCTTGAAGAGAGTCAAATGTTCATATAAGAAAACAGAGTAAGAGGGAGAAGGATTTCTGCAAATTAAAACTTGTTGCATCATTGTATACATAACCTTTTTCTCTTGTCTCAACAATTTGATATGAGTTCTTATCTCTTTTAATTCTTTTAACTCAATTTATTTTTTCTCCCATCGATGTTTCTGATATGCTAATTATTCGGCCATTTTTTTCTCTTAATTCCCTAATGGATTTTTCAAGTTGAGGCAAGGAAATCGTACCTTGTTTAAATAATTATACTTGGTACTTCCACTTATTCACATCAGCTAACAGAAAAATAACATTTTTAGTATCAAGTTGAGGTTCTGTTTGCACACTGTTATCCATGAATTCCAATAGGTCTTTAGTTTGCACAACTTGATCAACAAATTCCAAGAGATCCTCTGTTTGTATGGCTTCATCAAGAGTACTAGCTAGGGTTTCAATCTGCATTGCTTTATCCACAGATGGAGGTTCTTTTGTTTCTCCATCAAACAATTGAGTGTTTTCCATAATTGGCACCACTGGTTCTTGTGTGACAGTGGTGTCCTTTGGCTTCCAATTTTTAACAGTCTGTATCTCTTTAGTTGTTTCAGGAGGAATATCAACAAGTTGTTCTTTTCCATTGACATGTATGTGTTCCTCTTGCAAAATCACTTTATATCCAGCCCCTTTGAAGATGTTAGCACATTCAAGACACATATATTCATGGGGTCCTTCTTCAATTCATCTCCCATATTTTCAAATGTTGATGCAACATTTGCCAATGTACCCAAGGTATGATATCCTACCTTGGATTTCCTCATTTCTTCCAAATTTGCCCACAATTTTGAGACCTCTTGTTTCAACAACTCATTCTCATAAATCAATTCTTCAATATGATTCTCCTTTTCGTTGGCCTTCTTACTAGCTGCTTTGGATGTCTTATTTGTTCACTTCTGTCTAACAATAGGTCCTTGTGTATCAACAACATTAATATTTGGGTTGTCAACTGGTTCTTGTGGAGCAATTGCAACTTTTCTTTGTTGTTGTTCACTTACTGGTTCTTGTGTAACAACAAGTGAACGAGGATGAAGAATAGGAATTACAAGCTCAAATTTATGCATTTTTGTTGCTTCTACCGCGACAGAGGCTCTGGTTTTCTATTTTGGAATACTAGAAATAAACTTTTATGAAGATATTTTCTTTCCTTTTTATGATGGAGGAATTTCTTCCTCAATTATGTATGGCTGAAACTATGTGGGAGGAATCTATTCACTTATTTCAATGAATTCTATTTTATACTGAGAATAGGACGTGAAGAATCATCACATAGAGTGGATGATTCTTCTTGCATGTCCTCTCGTTCTATATTAAGTTCTGCAAGTTCTTCCATTGGAACATTTTCTGGTAGAATTTCATTATTTTCAGAGGGTGTTTTTGTACTCACTTTTTTCTCTGTACTCCCCCCTTCATTCTCTGATTGGACCACTGCAAGTGATCCTTGAGGACTCTGTTCAAATATTTTGTAGGCTCTTTCTGATCAACATAATCAAGGTCAAAACCCTCCTAGTCATTATGATTTGAATGCATCATAGTTTCTGACATAGCTGTAGGGCTATTGATTTTTTCAGTTTCTCCACTCTTCTTCCCTTCTTCTTCCAAATTGTTTTCATTTATCTCATCACTACCAGTTTCAATTTCATCTTATTCCTCTCCATTATTGGTTATGAGTCTTGGAGGGGATCTATTTTTCAGATTTAGTGCCCTGTCTACTAGTAATTTTATCAATCCATGATTCGTGATGCATGTTACTGGCAGTCTTTCCCATTTAGCATAATGAGACATGTTTTGCATATTTTTTAATAGATAGTAAGGCATGTTTACTAATATACCATGGTGAAGATGGGATAACAAAATGAAGTCATGATTGTAAACAATTTTGTACCTACCTTCACAGGTGATGTAATTTTTCAAGAATATAACAAATTGTTGCCATGGATGTGGTAAAGATTCAAGTGTTGTTCCTCGTCCTCTAGGTTGAGCTTCTTCGCCCTCTTCCAAAAACTTTGTATTTGTTGTGGAAAGTGGCATTTTCCGGAAAAACCATTGTGTACCAGTTCTAGGTAAATCTGTAACTTCTTCTATGGTTTCCTTTTCTATTTCAACTCTTATTCCTACTACCCTTGAATGCTCTATTTCTAAATTTTGAGAAAATTCTAGTGCCACAACACTATCAAACCCTCTCATCCGTTCAAAATAATTAATCCATCCTTCCTCCTCAAAATTTTTGTATGCTTATGGAAACTGGAGCAAAGAAGACAAATATTCAGGCTCATGTCGCACAACTGGTCCACCCATGTTTGACAACTTCAGTTTATCAGTTACAACACTTGGAATTTAAACTTGTCTCTATGTTCCAGACCCAGAGTCGCATAATTGAAAAGTTATGCATGCACAAATAATTTATGGCAAGGATAGGTGGTGAAATATTTGGCGATGATGAATGGACGAAATGATGATAGAGTCAGTGAGGTATAATGGATGATGAAGTGGCATACTCCAGAAATAAGTATAATTGGTCGATGAAAATTATGTGGAATGCCACAAAGGAATAATCATTACTCATTTTTCATATCCCACATTATCACACATGCAAAGAATAGTAACGTACCTTTGGAAACTTACCAATGGTGGTTGATGACATTGATTTGGCATTTTTGAAATTGGCGACACTTTTTAATAAATCCACAACTAATTAATGAAAAATGCTAGTGTCTCAAAATTTGGCAGAGAAAATTGGAATTTGTCGGAAACAACAAGAAAATTGATGGTGTTTCAACAAATGACGAAAAAGTAGAGGTGTTTCAGCGAAATGGTGGAAAAAAATAGCGCATAAATTTCTCCACCTGCGATGCTGCTTTGATTATGCTTTCACTTCCTATAATGTTTGAAACAACAAGTCTATCAACACAAATATTTTCCGAGCTTATTAATAAAACCATAAAGAAAATAAATTAACTAAGTTTTTATGCTAATTGAAACAATGTGCAATTTATTTATGTACATGATTTATTAAAAATGCAGAGTAAAAATTTAATATTTTGATGGAGCAGGAGAAATATCCTCCCCATCGAAAAAGTGATAACCTAAATTTGCAACGATTTGAGAAACACATTATGATTTTGACAATGTCCACTGATACACTCGAAAACGATGTCCATTTTCAAAGATTGGTGTTTCTGCATCATCGATGGTCGTTATTTTAACAATCCCATTATCAAATACCGTGTCTACCTTGTATGGAACGAGCCATTGTGTTTGCAACTTCCCTTTGAAATCCTTAAAGCGTGAATCATACAACAACGCCCAATCTCCATTCTTAAATATTTTCTTCTTAATAAATCAATCATGCCATTTGGAGCGCTGTTGTTGGATTACAAAAGTTTGGTGTAGAGATGTTGGACAATTTTCATTTAATTCATTAAGTTGTTCAAGCCTTTTATTTTGAACTTTTGCCAAATCCAGGTTCACACTCAAAGAAGTTTTCAGTGTTTCAATTTCAAATTCAACCAGAAACACAATATTCTTTCCATACACAAGTTTGCAGGGCAAAAATACTGTTGTATTTCACCAAGTGGTTATGTATGCCTAGAGTGCTTTAGGTAGTCTTTCAACCCAATCCCTGCGCTGAATTTTTACATTTTTTGTAAGGATTTATTCAATTACTTTGTTTTCACTTTCCACTTGGCCATTTTCTTGTGGATGATAGGGTGAAACCATCCAATGTTGAATGTGAAATTTATCCATAAGTGCCTTAATCAAATGAGATGTGAATGGTGGTCCTCCATCTGTAACTAGTTTTGTAGGCATCCCATACCTGATAAAGATGTCTTCAAACATAAAGTCTGAAACAACTTGCTTTGTGTCTCTAGTGAGTGCCTTAGCTTCAACCCATTTAGTCATATAATCTATGCGGACCAATATTTAATGTTTCTGATTAGATGGAGGGTTTATGGGCCCAAAAAAATCAAGAGCTCGTAATTCAAAAGTCTCTATCACAAGTTGGGGTTGCAATGGAATTTCATCTGATATATTAGGCTAGCCCATTCTCTGACAACTATCACATGTTTGCACATACTCTTTAGCATCCTGGAACAAACTTGGCCAGTAATACCCCATTTAGAGTATCTTGTATCCAGTTCTTTTATGAACAAAGTGCCCTCCACAAGGCCCATCATGACAAGACTTTAAAAGTTCATATACTTCATCTTCTCTCACACACCTTATTATCTCAAAATCTGGTCCAATATGAAAGAGATACCCACATGTCCAACTATACCTTGTTCATTAAATACTTAATAACAGAGTGATCAATATGTACAAAAGTAGGATAACCTGTAATGTAATGTCAGAATTTGTTGATGGCATAAACTACTGCAATAAATTATTTTTCAGTGACTATGTAATTCAGTTCAGTGGGGGCCATGTTCTTACTTATATAGTAAACAACATATCAATTGTGATCTTCCTATTGTCCCAAAACTGCTCCAATTGCAGTATCCAAAGCATATGATGAAATATGGAAAGGCAAAGCCCAATTGGGTCCTCATAATATGGGGGTTGTGGACAATATTTTCTTTAATTCTGTAAAATCAAACTAACAACTATCAGTCCATATAAATTCAACGTCTTTCAATAACATAATCCACTGTTTTTAGAGTTGTTTCAGCTATAACCGTTTCAGTCAATTTTTCTTGCGTGATTTCTGTTTGTTTTGTCTCATCCATCACATTATCTAGAGTTTGGTAAGCTTCTTGGGTCACAACCATTGGGTCACTAATACAACTATTGATTGTATCATCCTTTGTATCATTTTTAAAACTAAGATATTTCCCTATAGGAAGCAGAGGTTGAACACCCCCTTCCTCACAATCAACCCAAAAAGGATTTTTAGTTCCCATACTTGATTTAGCAGGAGGGTAAAGGGCCAGTTTATTTGTATCATATCCATCATAAATCATCATAGACATTGTTCTACATCCAATATAAGCATCAGTTGTGGCCAACCATGGCCTTCCCAAGATCAATGGATATCCCCCCAACTGTGTTTTTAGGGATTCCAGTGGATTTCATGCCGGTATGAAATTTTTGTTTTAAAACCTATAGTCCTCATCTATATAGTGACGAAAGATCGTGGAAAATATAACATTCTCGTGGAAACAAAAAATTTTCTTTTGTTTTTTTCCACAAACATCCATATATATAGCGACAAAAAATCATGGCAAATATAGCATTTTCGTGGCAACAAAAACTTTTCATTTGTGTTTTTCCACGAACATCCGTCTATATAGTGATGAAACATTGAGGCAACAAATTTTTTTTATTTGTGTTTTACCACGAACATCCATTTATATAGCGACAAAACATCGTGGAAAATATAACATTCTCGTGGCAACAAAAACTTTTCATTTGTCTTTTTCCACGAACATCTGTCTATATAGCGATGAAAAATCATGGAAAATATAGCATTATCGTGGCAAAAAAAAACTTTTCATTTGTGTTTTTTCACGAAAATCTGTCTATATAGCGACGAAACATCATGGCAACAATTTTTTTTTATTTGTGTTTTGCCACAAACATCCATCTATATATCGATGAAACATCATGGAAAATATAGCATTATCGTGGCAACAAACAATTTTCATTTGTTTTTTTCCATGAACATCCATCTATATAGCGATGAAACATCATGGCAAATATAACATTCTCGTGGCAAGAAAAAAAAAATATTTGTGTTTTTCCACGAACATCCGTTTATATAGCGACGAAACATTGTGGTAAATATAACATTCTTGTGGAAACAAAAACTTTTCATTTGTGTTTTTCCATGAACATCCGTCTATATAGCGACGAAAAATCGTGGCAAATATAACATTCTCGTGGCAACAAAAACTTTTCATTTGTGTTTTTCCACCAACATCTGTCTATATAGCGATGAAAAATCGTGTCAAATATAGCGTTCTCATGGCATAAAAAATGGATCATTTGTGTTTTTCCATGAACATCCGTCTATATAGCAACGGAACATCGTGGAAAATATAACATTATCATAGAAACAAAAACAGATGTATTTCACTATATAAACAGATGTTTGTCTCTATATATACAATTGTTTGTAAAAAAAAATATATGCTGTAACAAATGCTTATAAAACAAATGACACGTGGTAGCCATATTTCGTGGATATTTCCACAATTAGTTCTTGGTCGTCGATATAGTGATGAAAAAATATCCATGAAAAATAAGACCCTCTTTCATGGAAATTTCAATGAAGAAGTGTCACAATAGAAACGAAAAAGCATGGAAAATTTGGTCATATTTAGTAGCATGGGAGAAGCAAAGAGGTTGAAGAATTCCCCTATAGGTCAAGGTCAAGGATGATAATGAGGCTTGAGGAAAAATATTATGATATGGTAAATGGTTTCCAATGTTGTGTACCTGCAAAAAAATGTTAGACAAGCCAAAATAGGACAATATATGATGATATAAGCCTCAAAATCAGTGGGGAATCAACAAGAAACCTTGCTATCCCAAAATTGCAGAAATATGGTAATATATATCAGCAATAAAGATACTATGACAACTACAAATTAAACCATCAAAACCAATTGTATGATGTTGGGAAATTAAGCTAGCAATTAGTAGACAATCTTCCAATATTTAAACCAAGACTTTGATACAAAGAGAGGGCTATTAATAAGTGTTATCAACATAGTTTTATAACAACCCTATGGCTGTATAAAATTTTTGTTACAACAACAAGTTCTAGCCACTAAAATCAACAAGCAATCCACCCAAAAAATAACCTTTAAGTAGTAGACAAATTATGACAGCTTGTAAGTGAATTTCAACAGTAGAAAAGTGAGTAAAAAGTGATAAAAGAGTGATTTGTTGCAACCCTAATGGTTGTATCTTAATGCATGTTACACCAACTTAATTACTTGGAAAATAAAGATTCCCTTAGGGCACAAGATAACTTAAAACATGTAAAATTTAATTCCAAACTTGAACAATTCAATCTCCTTGAAATCACGTTTACCAATGCAACAATATTCAATCTCCAATGTAAAGATTAGTGTATTTATATATTGGGTAATGGATTCTCTTGTTTATGAGCTAGGATTTAGCACTCTTATAGGTGTGTAAGCCCTTTTACTCCCTAGAGAAGATAAATCTTAGCAAGGTCTTTCTACAAGGGTGTAAGCCCTTTTACTTCTTGTAGAAATATTTTAAAACCTTTTCAATAATAATAAAAGAGAAATTCTTTGATGGAGGGTGTATGCCTTTATAATCCTCCTAGGGTTTGACAAAATAATCTTGAAATCAAGAAGAAACACACAAAATTGTAGAAATTCCTTACCTAATCCAAGAGATAGCATGCAAAACCCTTACTTATCAAAGATATTCCACCAAATTGCCAAGAACATGAAATCAAGAGAAGTCACTAGCCTTTCCTCCACCAATAGACAAGTAAAGCATCCATTTTTCACAAGAGACAAGAGATAGTGAATTGCCCAAGTAGGGTGAAAATTTCAGCCAAGAGTTATGTAATTCTCAAGTGAGTTATGTCTAAAATGAAAATGAGATGGCCTCTATTTATATGAGGCCATCTAAAACAATTTTTCCACACAAAAATGTCAACAACAAATTTAAAGAGGGACGCCCCCCTTTATTTGCCTTTACAAATTACAAAAATAAAATTTACATAAAGTAAAACCATCAAAAGTGTGATGTCATCCCATAGAGGGCTGACATTGAGCCTCAAAATGAGACTTTGGGCCTCAAGATGTAAATCGTTGGGCCTCCAAAGGCCATGTGTCAAGCTTTCATGTGCTGGAGTTTTGTGCCATGCCTCTTCTTCCTTCAAACCACATCACCACACCTCCGGAACCATCAAGCCTCCACATGAATTCAAGGCTTATAAGGTGACGTCCTAGTCCTCCAAAGGACATCGTCCAAGTGAATTGGGATATGTTGTCATCCTCTATTGTTTTCAAGGTGCCTCCAAAGGAAACATTCATCACCTCATCTGCACATGAGCTCCGGGGTCCTCTTCCCATCCTATGGGGTATGGAATCCATCGTTGGGGTCTTCAACCCCCCTTGAAGGTAAAAATGGCACAATTCCTCCTTGGAATGGATTTTCACCCGGCAAGGTCCTACAAAGACAAACAAGTACGCCCTCCAAGTGTCCACAAGTCTCATGTATCATTCCAAGTAAGCCACATTTAATAAAAGAGCCACTTGAACATGTGCATTAAATCCCCCTTTTTCAAACTAAACAAATGCTCAAAGAACTTATAAAATTTTCCAAATTTAAGTATGGGAGGGTTGTCATGGTGCCCTATTGGGTAGATCAATCCCCAATTCAAGGAGTGTTTCCCAAGAAAACCCTTTCTGGATCATGTTATGAGTATGAGGTGGATGGGGGTATGATTTTTGGGCATGGGGTCCTTGAAATATCAAGGGATCATATTGTCTCATTTATGGGTGTTTTTGTAAAGGGTATGTTGCATTCCTCATTTGCAATGCAACCTTTTTCCAAGCCCTTTTGTTTGCCATTAAATTATTATGGTCCAAAACACTGAGTGCTATGTGAAATTGAAAGTAAGGACCACCACAATGCCACTTGAAGTTAGGAACACACTGAGTGCCACGTGCAAGGAAAGTGAAAGACACTACAAATGCATTCCCCCAACAAGTGAGACATTTATTAATTATGTGTTTTATTTTTTAAAAGGTCCTTCATTTTTTATAGAGAAGCATTTCATTTCTCTTAGGACCTTAGGGTGAGAATCTAGAGGGATCAATTATGGTTTTTGAATTTTTCTAGCTACAACACCTTTGGTCCTTTATCCCTTTCTTCCCACGAAATGAGGTAAAATCCCTTCTTGGGGTCAATAAGCCCAAAAACCCAAAATATGAGGAAACAAAAGGGAAGGGGTGTGGAAAGTGGTAAGTATGTGTGGGAATGGTACAATAACCCTTCATGGAAACCCCCTAGTAGAAACCCTTTTCCCAAGGGTGAACCACTTACTAGGAAACCATGTCAACCACTAAGGTGAAATGAGGAAAAATGTACAATTTCCAAGAAAACATTATCATAATCAAAAAATGACTCATTGCATCATGATCAAATGCTTCAATTATTAAAACGACACTTACCACGAGAACATAATTATTACCTCATGAAGCAAGAACCATTTTCCTTTCTAGGCCATGATGGCGTGGCAGAAACTGCTACCATCATCAATGGTGATGTGTGGTGAATGAAGTGATATATATGCTCATCTAGCTCTCGACACTCCATGTCTTCAACTTGCAAACCTCAAGACATCATCTCCTTAGTTACCCCTAGGTTGGGGGGGGTAACATATGGCTCCTACATGGGGACATGTGCTCACCATAGAGTACATTAGAACCTCAACATATTTTGGTAAGACCTGTGCCTACACCGTCTCAATAAAATTTATTAGAGCATCGAGGGGTGGCTTGCTCACCCTTTATTCATATAATCAAAACCTCAAAATTTCAACTATTCTTTGAAAATAAAATTGTGCATTTTTCAAAAAATTCTAACTAACATGTAATACGATTTAGGAAAATGTACCATAACAACTATGCATAAATGTAAATAAAGTGACATGTAAATAAAGCATGAAAGAAAATACAACTACACTACGATGAACACACAAATGCAAATGTAAGAAAACAAATGACCTACCTACTTACATGGGGCTCGAGGCCTGTAGAGATTAGGTCCAAAAGATGTCGGGTGAAATTGTATAACCAATGTAACCAATTGATCATCTCGTCAAAATATCTTCCCGTGCTTAATTATGTGGTACAACAAATATAAGTCAAGCACAATATAATCATGAGCATAAATAAGCATGTGATCAATCATAGAAAACAACTTATGGAGGTGGGTGGGAGGGAGAAAATCCTGCTAGAAACAATAGCCACAAGCTTGATCCACCCATATTTGAATAGGGATGCCACATATAGATGATTTCTTATCTTCTTCCTCATTAACATGACCACTTCTTCCAAAAGATTGATAGGAGATGAGAAATTATAAGAAAATTGCATGGCTTCCCAAGGAAGAAGATAAAAGGTAAGGGACAACCTCATGTATGGAGAAAGAAATTCTCCTTCTACTAAAAAAATGTTTCCTTTTCATCTGCATATCCTTGTAAAATTCCCCAGGATGAAAACATTTCTCCTTCGGTAGTGTGAGTCTCCTATTTTTCCTGGCTAACCAAGTCTTAATGTTCACCAAAATTCAAGCACGAAGATGATTGAGAATTTTCATTAGGTGATTGTTTTGAGTGTTCAAAAGGATAATCCCAAGGAAAGGATGGAAATCAACATAGATGTACCGCAACTAGTCTTCCTTGGGTGGTTGAAATAAATATGTGACAATATCATCATCATGTTTCCAAACATATGAACTGTATAAGCATCTAGACAAGCATTTTGAAGGATACAAATTATCTTTCTTCACTCAAAAGATTCCCTCAATGTCATAAATGAGATTTCCATCAAAACTGGAGAAACCAACCTCCCATATACACCTCCCTACACGTATAAAGTCATCTATATGCTAACCAACTACATCCAATGGTTCCTTGATAAATCCATATGTATGACTGCAACTAACCATTTATTCATGTGCAAGGAGAACAAAAGCTTGAGCGACTTCAACTAGGTATTCAACATGATTCACTTCATGGGAATCTTCTTCATCAATAGATTCTTCATCATTGAGGCCGTAATTTTCTGCTATCATGGCACACGAGGAATTTACTCTATAACATTTCTTGGCAAGATCTTGTGCTACTAAATCGGTAGGAACTTCTTCAATGATCTCATTAAACACCTGACATCCTTGATTATTGGATATATTATCATCAATGGTTTTCTCTTTTTCTTCTTTGTGGAAGCTTCCTTTGTGGAATTGTTCTCCGAGCAAATATTCATCATCATGGGATTGATATTCGATGAGTTTCAAGATTTATTTGGGAATCAAGAATGATTGATCCTGGGTTGGAAGGCTTTCCTGGAAACCATATTTCTTTGTCAAATAATCATATAGTGACTTCACTCTGTAATTGGCAATGGAAAGCTCTCATGATGCATCTCAGGTAGTCTTCCACTCGTAATTTCGAAGGATAGTGTTATACTCTTCCCTTCTTTGCATGTATAACCTTACCAATAAATCTTTATTGTGCTAGTGCTCTATTAATTGTTCACAAAACTCATTGGATTCTTCTATGTTTTCCTTGAGAGCCTAAAAAATTTCTTCATCATTATCCTCAACCTTCTGTTCACCAATTATGTTCTCAATAGGCTTTGGAGGAAGCGTTTTCCTCAAATATTCAATAGGTTCCAAGGTAATACCTTGTCCCGGAAAAGCATCTTTGAGGTCTTTAATAGTATCTTCAAAATATTGAGTTCTAGGGCCCCAATGCTTGAGGAATTCTCGGACAAAGACCATTGAAGAATATATACTTTTAGGGTTATAATAATGTTTGATCCAGTCTCTTTGTTTTTCCTCAAGTGATAAGAAAAATAGTCATAGTATCACATATTCAAGTTCTGTACCCAGGCATGAAACAAATTTAGTGAATTCAACAATATGTGCAATGACAAAAAATGGATCACCGTCAAATTTAGGGATACGGTTTAACCATATCATCGAGAATTGGTTTGAATACCAATAAATGGAATCAACGTCAAAAGCTTTCTATGCCTCATAAAAGAGCCACAGAGACATGGTTCCATTATCTTAAAAGACCCCTTAATAGAGATGTCAGATGAGCTTAAGGCTCGAAAAAGGAGAGGTTATTTTCCTCAATCGAGTCCACAGATAAACTTGCATGAATTTCATCAAAAGTAAAAAGGGAACTTCACTCAAATGGAGTCGCCATGCAAGCTATAGGTAAAGGATTTGGGATAGACTTGCCAAGTGTCATTATGGGATCATAAAGGATTCAAAATCCTCCCTGACAATGATGCCAAAAATGTTATCACATAATATGTAGTTTGGGAAAATCCCAACCCAGGCCACAAATGTGAGACACAACTAGGAATACCTATCACTCTCACCTCAATAGATATCCCCCTCATTTTAGTGAAGGATAGGTCCAACATAAGGGAGGCTTCCTGGGTGACCCTAAGGGGAATGTGATGGGAGAATAAAAGAGGTTGAATAATGCCCCTATAGGTCAAGGTCAAGTGTGATAATGAGGCTTGAGGAAAAATCTTATAAGATGGTAAATGGTTTCCAATGTTGTGTACCTGCAAAACAATGCTAGACAAGCCAAATCATGACAATATATGATGATATAAGCCTCAAAATTGATGGATAATAAGAAAGAAACCTTGTTGTCCCAAAATTGCAGAAATATGGAAATATATATCAGTAATAGAGAGACTATCATAGCTACAAATTAAACCATCAAAATCAAGTGTATGATGTTGGAAAATTAAGTTAGCAATTAGTAGAAAATCTTCAAATATTTAAACCAAGACTTTTATAGCAAGAGAGGATTGTTAATAAATGTTATCAGCATAGTTTTATAACAACATTATGGCTGTAGAAAATGTTTTCTACAAAAACAAGTTCTAGCCACTAAAATCAACAAGCAATCCACCCAAAAAATAGCCTTTAAATAGTAGATCAATTATGACAACTTGCAAGTGAATTTCAACGGTAGAAATGTGAGTAAAACGTGATAAAAGAGTGAGTTTGTTGTGGCCCTAATGGTTGTATCTGAATTCTTGTTACATCAGATTAATTACTTGGCAAATCAAGACACCCTTAGGGCACAAGATAGCTTAAAGCATGTAAAATTTGATTCCAAAGTTGAACAATTCGATCTCCTTGGAATCATGTTTATCAATGAAACAATATTCAATCTCCAATGTAGATATTAGTGTCTTTATCTATTGGGTAATCGAGTCTCTTGTTTATGAGCTAGGGTTTATCACTCTTCTAGGGGTGTAAGCCCTTTTACTCCATAAAGAAGATAAAGCTTAGAAAGGTCTTGCTACAAGGGTGTAAGCCCGTTTACTCCTTGTAGAAATCCTTTAAAACCTTTTCAATAAAAATAAAATAGAAATTCCTTGATGGAGAGTGTATGCCCTTATACTCCTCCAAGGGTTTGACAAAATAACCTTGAAATAAAAAAGAAACACACAAAATCGTAGAAATTCCTTACCTAATCCAAGAGATAGAATGAAAAACCCTTACTTATCAAAGATATTCCACCAAATT
>SNQJ01S0155948.1:4184-22372 GCA_010110895.2 Picea sitchensis | reverse complement strand
TGAGGATCCATGTGACATGAAACATGCCACTAGAAACAACATGATGTATACTATCCATTAATGGGTGTTGTATATTCATGTGCATTTTCCTTCATGTCCAAATACCTTTATCAATCTTGCGGTCCAAAACCCATGACTAGGGTTGACATCAATGACAACAATCAATCTTCCAACATCTAATACACCCGCTTGTGTATTTTCCATTAAGATACATGGTTTGATCTATCATAGAGACTATATCCTCAGTTCGTGCTTTATCCTCCTTGACTTGGAGAGATTTCGGTTTTCCCAAGCTTATGTCGTCTCTTCGTAAGATACTGACATTCCGCAGAAGGCCGGTATTGGAGCCTTGGCCTCCCCCTTTACATGTTGATTAGAAAAGTGTCAACGAGTTAATTTAAGCTCTTTTCCATCTCATCTTTAAAAAAGATAAAATATTGTTGAGTGATTTGTACCTTTCACACTCGTTAAATTGGATTTGAAAGTTCACGAGTCTTAGTTAAGCTCTTTTCCGACTCGTTACAAAAAATAGAAAAGATCGTCGACTGAACTTGTCATTTTCACACTGGGAAATTGGATTTGAAAAGACATCTACTTGGCACAAGTCTACCCCTTTTTTACACCAATTAGACTAAAAGACATAAAAAAGGAAATTTTTTGGCATTAAGTTGTGATTGCATCTCATGCCCCTACTTGAAGTATTGAGCCTATAGTCAGTTCTCGCTTTGTGTTATAAACCGTTTTCCTCAGCACTTTTTCATCCTCAACCGAGCAAAGCCTTGTTTATATCCTTCGCAATTTGACACCCAATACCTAGGAGGGAACATCCCCCGAGTGTCCATCTCTTGCATGAACTTCCCTACATTGAGCATAGGTACGTTCCACTGCTGGAACTAGTTTTTCTTACTTGCGACACTCGTTTCATCCTCTGTATCATAGAATTCATTTGTTATGAAAAACAAAAAAAAAGATGGGTGAGAAGGCAGTATTATATTATATTGGCAGAAGTCGTGTCGCCTTTGAACAGAGCACAAATTTATTTGAGTCCATTCCTCATAATTTTTGGATTAGCTTGACCTTAGGAAGTTGAACTCGTTACAGAACCTTTTCTACCGACTGGTTACTCTTCCAGTCCCTACAAAGAACTTCATTGATGCCTCCTGCATCTCATGGTTTTATCTTTGGGTCTATGCTGCTAGAATTCACCATATGTCTCATGCTCTTGTTCAAAGGAACTCTATCAACCTGTGTCGGCCACTCCTCAGAACTCTTGACTTTGCATGTCATCCATACCCTCATTTTGTCTCAGAATCACATGGTATTGTAGTCCTATCATGCACCCTAGTCCTACTTTCATCATTGGTAGGTAACCTTGAACCCAACAGTCAACATTTCATCATTGGTCGTTGACTGAGCAATTTCCCTTGTGTTCGATGGCAAGACATCTATTCACACATTGGGATTCATGTAGTGTCTTGGATTCCATTAATCTTATTGGTGGTCTCCTCACATTTGTTGATATTTTTCATCATTGGTTGCTATTCAGAGGGTGTTTTTCATGTACCGCTTGCACTTGGCACATGCAAAAGACACATAGGGTCGTTGGTTCGTGAACTTGTTCTTCATCCGATTCCCACCAAATAATGAAGCTCCTGCTTTGCACCTCGTGCTGACTGATGAGAGATGCCTTAATTCTCTCCTTTTAGTGGGTCTCTTTCCATCGATATCAGCCCATTATCTGGAAATGATATCTAGAGTCTTATGAGTACCTTGAGGTTTTCAGTCATTAGTGGCAGGCTCTCTCACCATCGACAGTTGGGAATACATCAATGTCTCCTGATCGATGGATTATTTAGGTGTTCGACACTGACTACTCTATTCACACTTGTAAGAATGTACTCGGTGCCTTGATACCTACTTTCATTATTGGTAGGCAATCTCATGTTTGTTAACGGTATATATCAATGACTGGTAATCAAACGATGTCTCATTATGTTCGACCTCAACTCATTTATTCACATGATGTAGACTTGCACCTTTGGAGTATTTTGTAGAAGACTTGAAGACATCATTATGTGGCCGCAATTTTCCTGAGCTGTTGCTTCCTTTTCATTGGACCAATACCTATATGAATTCAGTGATCATGGGAGATTAGATTGTACTCCATGGTATACAGATAATATTGGTTTTGAGACTGGTTTTACTGGGCCTTGTTCATGATTATGACAACTGTTGGCATGTAACCACATCTATATTTTCCTATTTTATGTCCACGGACACTTGTTTGGTATATTTTTCACATGGATCTGCAGTGTATTCTTGGCAGCCATGTATGCAAAGTCAGTACATAATGTAATGAGAAATTGAGTTCGTCCAACTGGTTCTCTACCACTCCACTCCTGGGTTATTTATAATGTATTTTGACCATCACAGATACTCCTCTGACCTCACACATTAGGGGGCATATGTTAGAACAAGATTTACCTCACCCTATCCAATCTTGAAGAAAGGACCTTACTCCATTTCCCTATGAAGACTTAATTTCCCTGATTAATAAACCCAGAGACAAAAATAAATATTTTTCCACTTGTATGCACCTTGCAATTTATACAGCATGTGTATATGCTGGATGCTCCACTACAACCCATGTACATTGGGATTTGTGCCAGAAAATCAAAAATAAATGTCAAGTTTCCATGTCAAGATAGAAGATATCTAATCCTTGGCCTTCCATATACCAAAAATGTTCCGACTCGGCCCTTCAGTAGAATTTTGAAGTCTATAAAGAAGCCAAATCCGAGCTATGGAAAAGGAGAGAGAATTTAACTTTGAGAGCAAAGTTACTCTAGAGAAATTATTACTTCATTATTGAGTCTGCATCCCTTTGTCCTTTAAGTTTGAACACAATGTTCATCTCCCAATCTCTTCCATTATTGATGGAGAACCTCTTTGTCTCCCTTATATTAGCTTTCCTTTTTTGGAGGATTGAAGTGGTGGAGGCCCAGTTGGAAGGAACTCGGTTTCTCGGTTCTGAACCATGTTGATATGGAAGTTGGTAATGTTTTCATTTCTGCTAATCATTTATTAATAGAAATACTCCTTTCCCGTCCAATTCATATCTTGCAAATATATGTATTATGATCCATGGGCATGTTTGTTTTGAATATTAATGGATTATGCTATGTAATGTGTTGACCTGTTATATTATCACTATATGCTTGCTTTGCTTGTTTGTTGAGAACTTGTTGCAGGTATAAATTTTTGGGTCGAAGTGCTCAACAGTGGACATCATCAAACTCTTGGACAAGGTAGGCCTCTTTCTTACCTCCTTTGCACATTAGTTTATATAGCATATGTTGGAATTGAGTCAATGTCTACAGTCACTCCTATCTGTTATGGTTCACCCTAGCCATAGAGATATTTTCCTCGTAACACCTTTGGAAATGATGAACTAGGTAAAATCAAGGGTAAAGGGATGGTGAGATTAAGTAATGGCAAAGGAAAATCCCAGGATGTTTTTCTTGTAGATGGGCTTAAACATAATTTTCTCAGTGTAAGTCAAATGCGTGACAGAGGATGTGAAGTGGTGTTCACTTCCAAAGATCGTAAGAGAAAGTCAGTAAACTTAGGACAAGTGGTGGCTAAAGGCATAAGGATAGATAATAATGTATATGTGCTAAAAGAAGATAGAGAAGAGTGTCATCTAAGAAAACATGATGAGAGTTGGTTATGGCATAGGAGACTTGGACATCTAAACTTTGACCACTTAATCAAGCTCAAAAATCTTGAGGAAGTAAAATATCTTCCAAGAATATCAAAGCCACAAGATTTTGTGTGTAAACCCTGCCAAGTAGGAAATCTAACCAGGACACAGTTTAAATCCAAGAGCTCTAATTCAATAGAGAAACCACTCCAATTGGTTCATATGGATTTATGTGGACCATCAAAACAGGAAGGCACAAGGAAGGAAACCTACTTCATGCTGATCGTTGATGATTACTCTAGACTCACTTGGGTTGCTTTTCTCAAAGAAAAAGATGAATCATTTGAAAAATTTAAAATATTTAAGGCCTTAACTGAGAATCAAACAGGAAACAGGTTAAAGGCAGTAAGGTTAGACAGAGGAGGATAATTTGTGTCAAGTGATTTCAAGCAATTTTGTGATAAAAATGGGATCAGGAGAGAAAACACAATCCCAGGAACTCCACAACAAAATGGAGTAGTTGAGAGGCAAAACAAAACAATTCATCAAATGGCCAGGTCAATGATGAATGAGAAGAACATTAGTCAAACCTACTGGGTAGAAGCAATACACACAACAGTCCATATTCTTAACAAAGCCCACCTCAAACCACACAGTGACAAGACACCTTATGAACTGTGGTATTGAGGACCTACTTCAATCAAACACTTCAAATTCTTTGGGAGTAAGTGCTACATAAAGAATAATAATGAAAACATTGGCAAGTATAATGACAAGGTTGATGAAGGCATCTTCTTAGGATATGCTACCAATAGTAAAGGATATAGATGATTTAATAAAAGATTGCATAAATTAGTTGATTGCATTGATTTAAAGGTTGATGAAGGAGTCCCAGTAAGAGAGGTGAACAATATTGAGTCTTCAACAGAGGACACAACTGAAGCTAAAGATGAACAGGTCCAAGAATCAGAAAAAGAGGACTCTGAGTCAGATGAAGATACAAACACTCAGGCAGACTCAAATCAACATACAACATGAAATCCTTCCTCCAGAATTACTCAAAAGAATCATCCTGCAAATCAGATAATTGGAGAGAAATACAAAGGTGTACAAACCAGGAGAAGTATAATCAAAGACACCGAGCAATCACATATAGCCTTCATATCCATGGTGGAATCCAAGAACTTTAATGAAGCCAGTGAAGATGTAAATTTTTTAAAATCAATGAATGAGGAACTGGATCAGATTGAGAAGAACAATACTTGGGAGCTTGTTCCTAGACCGAAAGATAAGAATGTAATTGGATCCAAATGGGTGTTTAAGAATAAAATGAATGAACAAGGACAAATTGTTAAGAATAAATCTCGATTGGTCTGTAAGGGGTATGCACAAGTTGAAGGAGAAGATTTTGATGAAACCTTTGCACCAGTGGCAAGATTGGAAGACATCAGAATGTTTCTTTCCTATGCATGTCATACGAACTTTAAAGTATATCAGATGGATGTTAAGTCAACTTTTCTTAATGGAGACCTAGAAGAAGATGTATACATGGAGAAGCCTGAAGGATTTTCACTGACAGATAATCATGACTATGTATGTAAGTTTAAAAAGGAATTATATGGAATGAGACAGGCACCACGAGCCTGGTATTATAGACTGGTCAAATTTCTACAGGACAAAGGGTTCAAGAAAGGTTATGTTGACAATAATCTATATATTAAGTTTGAAGGTGATGATTTATTAGTTGTTTTGGTTTATGTAGATGACATTATATTTGGATGTACTAATGACCCTTCAGTTCAGTGGTTTGTTAATTCAATGCAATCTGAGTTTGAAATGTACATGATAGGAGAAATTTCATATTTTCTTGGTCTACAAATCAATCATAGTTTTGTAGGGATATTTATCTCTCAAGAAAAGTATTTGAAAGAAATGTTGAAGATGTTTCAAATGGAATATTCCTCTCTTGTTAGTACACCTATGGTGGTCGGTTGCAAGCTCAGTAAAGATGATATTTCACCTGATGTTGATCAAAGAACTTATCGATCAATGATAGGAAGTCTACTGTACATCATGGCATCCCATCCTGATATAATGCAAACTGTTGGAATGGTAGTTTGTTATCAATATTCTCCTTAACAAAGTCATTTAGAAGATGTCAAGAGGATATTCAAATACTTGAAGGGTACAATGACTTATGGTCTTTGGTATCCCAGAAATCATAATTTTCAATTAACTGCTTATTCAGATGCTGATTAGGAAAATTGTCTGTATGAGAGAAAGAGCACTATTGGAGGTGCATTCTTCTTAGGTGATTCGTTAGTAGCATGGATTAGAAAGAAGTAAGGATCTATTTCATTATCAACTACAGAGGCAGAGTACATTGTTGTTGCTACCTGTTGCACTCAGAGTTTATGGATGATACAAACTCTTGCATATTTGAAGATAACTTATACTAATCCAATTTCACTTCACTGTGATAACACCAGTTCCATTAGTGTCTCGAAGAATCTTGTTCTCCATTAAAATACTAAGAATATACCAATAAAGTATCATTTTTTCAAAGAGCAGGTTACAAACAAAGTTGTTCAACTAAATTATATTCCTTCCATAGAACAAATTGTAGACATCTTTACTAAACCCCTAGCCAAGACACCATTTGAATATCTCCGTTAGAAGCTAGGTGTCATCCCTTATCTCATCTAAGAGAGTCCATCCTGTCAGGGGGAGTATGTATTGGTCGAATATATGATACCTCCAAAAAGTATTGCAATAGCTCAGGGGGAGAATGTTTTCTTTGACATTGATGTCAAAGGGGGAGAAAAGGTGTGGCCTGGATGCTATAGTTGGAGGTTTAAGAAGAATGGTGCATCCTTTTAGGGTTGACATCAGTGCCAAAGGGGGAGATTATTGGCATGTTTTACAAGAAGAATGTGCTTGTCATTGATGGCAAGAACAACAGTGACGATGGAAAACATGAAAAGCATCAGATCAAGAGGATAAGCAAACAGTATGAAGATCAAAGATCAAAAGGTATGGCGCGATGAAAATTAGATCAAATCAAGATTGTTGATGCGCAATCTCCAGATCAATGATAGGGATGAATTGCAGAGAGCGAAAGAAGAATTAAACTACTCGCTAGTTACAATACCGCAATCGGTCTAGATCGTCAGATGCGCAATCACCAAATCTACAATAGGGTTATATTACAGATATTGAAAGGATAACTAAACATCATGATATTTCCAATACCGCAATTAGTCAGGACTGTCATATCTTATAGCTTCAAATATTGACGATCGTGGTTGACTCACCAACAATGCACAATTTCAAATTGCGGAGTTTGGGTGTCGAGTTAAATCACTCACAAGTTGTGTTTCCATAATCATCGTCGACCGTTGATCTGCTTCAAGTGTTTTCATAACCGTTGGATCACTTTAAAGTGGAAGGATAGGATAAGCGGGGCTAAGGGGTTGAGAATTTGATTATTCGAATACTTTTCAATCGTCAGATCAAACCCGAATTCCAGTCAGTTGTCGGATCATTTTCAAAGTGGAAGGATAGGATAAGCGAGGTAAGATCTGAGATCTCATTTATGCGAATTTATGTCAGTCCTTGGATCATTCTAAGTGGAAGGAAAGGATAAGATATAAGAGCTGCATCGTAGACAAATCGATCCATTGATATAAAATCTTGATCAAATGAACATCATTCACTTCAGGTATAAATATGTGAGGAGGTTACTCTCCAGAAAAATCTCACTTCAAAATTTTAAGTTTGAGATTTGAAATTCCCGAAGCCCGGAGAGCTGAAATAAATTCTCGATTGCCAGATCATCTGAAGTAATCCTCAGTCATCCGATTCAAGAGGACATGTGACAGACCATGGTGGAATACCACGTCAGCAAATACATATGGCATATCAAAAAAATAGACCTCATCAACAAGGACATGTGGCAGACCATGTCGACAAGAACATGCAGCAGAACATGTCAACAAAGGGTATATGGGAGACCACGTCAGCAAGGATATGAGTCATCTGATCTAAAATATCACTTCAGGTGTATTCTCAACCGTTGATCTGGTTGAAAGTTCAAAATCCTGAAGTGGAAGAAGAGCCATCGATTGAGAAGGATAGGTGTCAGTGGATAATCAACTCCGGAATATTGGTGTATGAAAGAAAGCAGGGTTTGAGATTTGAAACTCCTAGAGCCCAGATCATGAAGTAAATATCAGTCATTGATTTAAGAAGGTTATATCTAATCCACCGATCATGAAAGGACAGATCTGAACCGTCCATTCAAGATCACCGTCAAGATCATGAGATCGATGGTCCCATCGCATTGCGGGGTCATAACATGCTTAGGTCTTAATTTTTCTTGAGCGGGCCACAATAGAAACCATGGTTTTGGAGAAAGGACACGTGGAGGCTTCAGGTAAATTGTGGGGTGAAAAGAAGTTTGATTCAAACCACCTTTGGATGCGTCCACAATCACATGGTCACATGAGTTCATCGCCCAAGGTCATATCGAGAAATGGAGCTAGCGCTCGCTAGACTGAGATCGGGAAGCACCTTTTGATTAGGCGTTTGGTCACCACCGGTGGTTAGGTGAATAAAGGGGATTAGAAGCCAAAAATGGCTGACTATAACTAAAAAAGAGGATGAAGAGTTCCGACTACCAAATAAGCCAAAATAATCTTAGGATAATGCTCGCTAGTGATGAACAAGTTTAGGATAACTGCCAGAGAAGCCAAAGAATCTTGGGATAACGACCACTAATGATGAATGGACTGATAATAATATCCAGAGAAGATGAATATTTTGAATGATGATCAAGAAGAGGACTGTGCGTTAGATATTGGGAGTGTAACGGATGATGAGAGAAGGTATAAAGGAAAAATGTTGTGACTGAGGCAGGTTGTTGTTTCTCTGTAAAAGTAGTCAAACTGTATGCAATGAACAACACAGCATGAACAGAGTGAGAAAATGCAGAGATGAAGAATATAATCTTGTCAGTGTGGAAATGGTGAAATGAGCAGACTATATGAGAACCTAAGAGCATGAGAAGAATAGAGGAAGAGCAGATGGAAAGAGACAACAAGTGGAGCCAATCATGAACAAACAGTAACAGAGAAGAATTGCAGAACAGAGAAGAAGTGGTAAGATTTTATATTTCTTTATTGTTGTAAGGTATTATTATTCAAGTAAATTTTTATGATCAGGGTGGTAGGGTGGAACTAGGGAGGACTCTTGTCCTCAGAGTTTCAAGTGGGTGATTCAACACAGGGAGTTGTAGCTTCCATCTGGTTGCAGCCAGAGAGACCAGGGTGGTAGGGTGGTGCAAGGGAGAACCATTGTTATTTGTTATATAAGTTGGTGCCTTGTGACCGAAAGTTGGTGCTTCCATCCAATTGGTTCTAGAACACTCAGGTAGTTGGTGCTTCCTTCTAGTGGGTGCTAGAGAAACCAGAGAGTTGGTTCTCTCATAAAGTTGCAACTTGTTAAGGAAGAGGTTGTAGCCTCATTTTGAGTTGGTTCTCAAAGAAAGATGATGTACAAAACTTAAAAGACTGCCTATCATTCGAAGAAGAAGAGGTTTTCTCCCTTTATGGGTTTCCTCTCGAATATCTGTCTCTGTGTATATCATATGTGTGATTGATGTTTGTTATCTTTGTTGTTCATGTCTTTAATAATATTGATGATCACTTGGAGAAGTTAATAATATTTTAATAGGCATAAAATTGTTCAGTAACAGTAAAAACTGATTCACCCCCCCCTCTCAGTTGTCTTAGTAATTCCAATAGATGTGCCCCTTGTGGAGAAGTTCTTGGAGCTGCCTATTGATCTCTTCATTTTCTAACAAAGAGTAGTGGTAAACTGACCCATTGGGTAGTGGTGCGCCAGGGTTAGATCGATGTGATGCCTGACCTGGCAATCCAGAGGTACCCCGATAGATGAGGAAAAGATATCTAAGTATTCTTCCATGACCTTATCCACTTTCTTCTGTTGTGTGGAGATATCGACCACAGAGGCTCTGGATGTGGCTATGATATTTCATTCACTCTTAGAGATAATCATGAAGAAAACAAATTTCCCGGTCTGAGAGATGACCTTCCTACATTTCTTGGCAGAGATCAAGGAAATGACACTAGATGGGATTGCCTCGGGTATCCTGTACAATTTCCTATTCAAAGTAATAATAAAACTACGAGACCTAGACTCATATATAACATGAAATTTCTATAAATAAGGTTGGCCCAAAAGAATATTAAAAAATTCAAGAGGAGCAACATCAAACAATACCTCATCTTTGAAGGGCTTGATGTCGTACGAAAGTCGACACTATTGGTTGATGCGAATATCGCTTCCCTGCGGAGCCATCCAATGGTGTAGGGATGCAAGTGTGACTTTAGCGGTGGGGCTAGCCACTTGATGACCTCTGATGATATGAGTTTCTTCTGTCTATCTCTATCAACAATGAAGTGAAGCAAGGTGCATTTTACCCACATCTTTGAATGGAAAAGGTTCTCGCCTTCTTCTGGCTCATCTGGTTCACCAGACTAGAGATTGGTGGTAGAAACGGTGGCACTAGGTTTTTCTTCAATGATCCGTATCCCGCTTTCTAGTTCTGACTCGGAGTTAGAACCCGCACTTGATTCAGAGGATTTCACTTTAGCCACCAACGACTCCTTTAAGTGCAAAATCAACAGTGTTTTGCTAAGGGATCTTATGGAAGTCGCACCACTTCTCGGTATCTTTCTTTGTCTTTCTAGTGTCCTTCTTTTCTTGTGGATTGGAATGGTTGTCCTGGTACTATCCATATTTTATCTATCCTTTGTTCTGCAGGTTGGGGCCGCCCTTTCCTGGATTTTGTTGTGAGGGGTTCCCAGGCCCAAATTGTCTCATCTTTTGTTTGATCTCCTGCTCGATTTTTACATCATATGGATAGGCCATGCCCAAGGATGAGATGTCCAAAAATTGCATTTCGGTATGGATGTACCTATGCATAGCACCGCGATACTTGAGCAAAAAATGTCGCTCTAAATCTTTGATACCCAGATTGGTGCGCAAGGGATGGAAGATATTTGTGAACTCTGGCATTGCTTGGTCTCTTTCTTGCCACAGTGTGGTCCATTTTGTATACAAGTAATCATAACTTCTGTCAGGGTAGTATTTTTTCTTAATAGTATCCCTGAAGGATTCCCAGGTGACCATGACTGTAAATAATGAGCTTTCCTCTATTTCATTTTGATTAAAAAAAGTTTCCCACCAATATTTCACATGGGGAACGACTTTGAGGAGTGCAAAAGTAATATTTTCTCTATTCAAAAAGTTATGGAAAAAAAAATACCCTTCTAGTAGATTCAAGGATTTGTCTACCACGTCTGCATCTATCTAACCTTCAAATATAGGAATATCAAAGTTTATTTTTACCTTTAAGGGGGCAGTGACTCTGCTTGAGGAAGATGCGTTTCATGTCAATAGCCGCCAAAGGATTTGTGAAAAACTATCTATCATCTCGTTCCTTTGTTTCATGAGGGATTCCTCAAGAAACATTTTGAAAGGATCTCTTGTCTCATCGTCTTTATTTTCTCCCTCCATGAGAGGTCTCTTGGGCATGCGAGAGATTTTGTCCTCAAGAGAAACAAGCTCGAGACCCAATTCTCTATACCCTAACCTCATTGGGGACATGCAATAAGAACGATAAGGAGAAAACGAATCTGATGCCATTGATTTGTATTTTATGAGAAAAATGAAATGAATACAAATTATTAAAATATGTTTAACACATAATAACAGAGATACAGTAAAAGTGGTTTCTATTCAATAAGGAAATAAGTTGAAACTATAAAATGCAACGAAAAACGAGCTTGTTTGAATGGTGGCGGCTTATATCTGAGAAGAGATGTGATGGTTACGCTCATTCACAAGAAGATGATTACAATGAGGCTCTAAAGTAATTTTTACAATAAACATGAATTCCAAAACCCTATATATCCAAAACCCTAACCCTAGGAGATGAAGCGCCAAAAGTCATGTGGACCCCGTTGGGGTAAGCTAGTACATCAACATCCTGGGGTCATAACTTTTTCATACAATCTTCATTTTAAGCGCACATCAACCCATTGGAAAGGTCTATCCAAGGAATACACATGTTTTCATCATACTCTAACTCCAATAACATTCAAACTGTGGCGAGCCCTAAAAACGTTGTTTAGGGCCTCAACAAAAAACTGCCAAACTAGAAAACTGCCAAAATGAACCAGTTGGAATAGGTGGGAGGCCACCGACATCCATATGGATCATTGCAAATCTCCATGAAAGAAGGCATATTTAACATCCATCTGATGGACCTCCCATTTATGTGAGGCAACAAGGGCAAGAACAAGGCATATGGAATTCATTTTGGCTACAGGGGACAATATTTCATTATAGTCAATTCAATCAAATTGGGAAAATACTTTGGAAACTAACCGAGCCTTGTGTCTTTCAACACTTCCATCTGATGCATACTTGATTTTGTAGACCCATTTACATCTGAAAATTTTTGTTCCTTTTGGAAGAGGTACAATATCCCAATTATCGTTTTCCATTAAAGAACAATACTCTGCATTCATTGTTGTATCCCAATATGGATGACCTGAAGTTTTTTCAAATGTCTCTGGATCATGAGTCTATGAAACTTGAGCCAAAAGAGAAGAGGCTCATTGGAATTGTGAACATGCCCGATGATGATCTGAAGGATCACCGACAAGATCACCAACTACTTCTCGTGTTGAACGAACCCATCTAGGAAGCGGTGGAGATGGTGTTGGTTCAAGTTCATAGGACTCATCTGGAGGAAGGTGAGAAGGAGGAGGTTGATTTTCATCCTCATTGTCATCATCTAAAGAATAAACCAGAATAGTAATAGAAGAAGGCACAAACGTCGAAGATGGCCCACATGCCGAAGAAGGCACAATCGTCGAATCAGGCTCACAGGTAAAGAGACTTTCATCAAATTTAACATCTCTTATAATAATAATTTCATTACAATGTGGTTGAAGAAGTATATAACCTTTGACATCTTCAGAACAACCATCAAATAGACACTTCTCACTTTTAGGCTGCAATGCTTTCCTTTTTTCATCGGGAATGTGAGCCCATACTATACTTCCAAATACACGGAAGTGACTTACATCTGGTTTAATTTTAGTCCAAGCTTCTCCTGGTGTTATATTTTTAAGAGACTTTGTGGGAGTGCGATTTAATATGTAATTTTCATAGTTGATGGCTTCCACCCAATCCATTAGATTGGATCATGCAATTAGCCATTTCTTTTAATGTGAGGTTCTTTCTCTCAACAACACCATTTTGTTGTGGTGTGTATGGAACAATGTGCTGCAGTTGGATGCCCTGTGTAGTGCAATAACTTGTTAAATTATTTTTCATGTATTCGCCTCCATTATTTGTTCTTAACCTTTGAATTTGATGTCCAAATTTCTTTTCTACAAGGGCCTTGTAGGCCAAAAACTTGTCAAAAAAATTGCTCTTAAGTTTTAAGAAGTAAACCCAAGTACATCTGGAAAATTCAACAATGAAAGTTAAGAAATACTTGCACCCAAAAAAAGGAGAAGACAGTGGACCACATAAATCACTATGAACAAGCTTCAAAGGGCCCAAGGCATGCCAAGAGGCATATTTGTCAAAGCTATCTCGATGATTGTCGAGAACACAACCAACACAAACATCATCTCTGCATGAAACAGGAGGAAGTCCAGTCACCATCTTTTGATTACATAGTTGCTACAATGAGCGATACTCTAGGTGATCAAACTACTCATGCCAAATTTTTCTCAAGTCATATGTATGAGCAACAAAAACTGATCAAAAATATGATGACCCAAAGTTGTCAAACTTGTACAACCTAGTAATATCATCAACAATTCCAGCTGTAAGAACATGCTTAGGATCTTTTAGATACTTAATTACAACTTGGTGAGGTGAAAACTCTGCGGTTTTACCTTCACCTAAATGAGTGATTTGATATACTGATAGAAGGTTGCAAGAAATACTTGGAACACATAATACATAATTGAAATTACCATTATCTACTTGAACTATTCCAGATCCCACAACACTAAGAGATCTATCATCACCAACAAATATTTTCTTGGTGTTACATTCATTTAGAGAAAAAAATATGTCTTTATCCTTATCCATATGATAATATGCTCCATAATCAATAAGCCACTCATCAGAAGAAGAAGTAGAAGTTGTATTGAAGGAGAAATCATAAGTAGAAAGTGCATGTCCATGAGAAGAAGAAGAAGAAGTAGAATCAATATTGATGTTGTGATTCTTCATCGCTGCTTCTAAAGCTTCCATATTCTTGAAACATTTTGACTCATCATGACCATATTTATCACAAAAGTTGCAATGTCTGTCAGTCTTCTTATTTTTATATTTTTATATTTTTCTCATTTTTCACCATTAGGAGAGGAAGTTGTTTAAGTGGGTTTGGGACCCTTATGTTTCTTGTTGTTGTGGCAAGGATGTTGCTTCTTGGGATTCTTCAGTTTATCTTTCTAATGGATGACTAAGGCTTTGTTGGAGGTACCTGTAGTGTTGATCAATCCAAGTTGTACAAGATTATCTTTCTCTCTAATCGAAGAATTACAAAAGTTCTCAAGAGTTGTTTTTTGATAAGTTGTCCCTATAGCCTCTTGCATGGCATAAAATGTAGATACAAACACATAATATGCACTACCTAGCTTAGAAAGAATAAGATAGATGCAACGATCTTCTTCTATATTTATCTTGCATTCTTCACATAAAATTCTGAGTGTTTTAAAATTAGATAGATAGTATTCAATGAAAGAAATATCACTTGGACTTAAATTCAGTACTTGATTTTCTAACTGTTGTGCTCGAATAATATTTTGTTTACCAAACACATATTCAATATTTTCCCAAGCTTCTTTGGGTTTATCAATTTGTTGAAGGTGTGACCTTAAATAAGGAGAGATGGACATTCTAATTAGTCTGCATGCTTCGTCATTCCTATTAGCCCATTTGACTTTCTTATCAGCATCAATAGGTTCTATTTCCTTTCCCAAGGTAATCTGGTACAAGCCTTTACTTCTTAATACATCCTCTATATGGGATTTCCATTTGAAGTAGTTGGTGCTGGTAAGAAAAATATTACTTGAAGAAACGATATTAAAAATGTAGATAATATGGATTTAAAAACTGAAACTTATGATCTGGATGGAAAGATCTAAAAAAATTAGGTGGTTTAAAAAAAAACAGCACTGAAAACAGATTTCGGATGTGAAAGTTATGCCCTTTTAAAAAAAGGCATAAACGGTAACCAAAGGACCACGTGATGGTGTAAGTTGCTTTATGAAGTGACCCACTTTTAAAAAAAGAAGTGGGGATCACTTTTACAATGAAGTTACTTTATAAAAGAAAAGTTGCATGCAAAATAAATAACTCTAGAATATTAAAGCTACTTATGGTGATTCACTTTTATACTTGAAGTGAAATACACTTTACAATGGAGCATGAACTTTTAAAAAAATTGTAACAAAAAGAGAGACTTGAACTCAAGACCTCTTACTTAATAAGGAAAATTTTAACCAAATGGGCTAGAAAAACATATTGTATTGTTGTTGTTGACGGACTTGGAGAGCATGCTAAAAAAAAAAACACTTTTCACAGAAGAAATTTTTTTCTCTTCTCGATTTCAACAAGGGTTAGATCTCAGTTAGCTTACCCGAAAAATGCACCTTTTCCTATCTATTTTTGATTTTCTGAGATCGCACAGGGTGCAAGGAAAAGAGCATACACAGATCTAAAAGAGTACAAACCCAGAAGAAAACAATATAAAACCAAAATAATACTTTGCAATTTTTTTTTAAATGGCGTATTCACGCTTTATACCTCCGGATCTTACTAAAATGGTCATATTTTGGGAAAACATAAACCTTTTCGAGTGAAATGAAAAGTGTTCCTGACTAAAACAAGTGCTATGGATGCAATGGAATAGTCCTCTCAGCCCATAAATGTATGGAAATGGCATAAAACATATATGAGTCAACTCGGCTTCACGATCTCGATCTACAACAAGAGCGAGTCTTCAAACATGATTTGATACCATGTTCGACAACACAAGTATTCCAAGAGAGGATGAAAACCTTCAGTAACCACTCACACAACCATATCAAATATCAACACAATGATGTTTTGACATGGTAAAACCAATACAGGGAAACATACATGGCCCTAGCTAACATGACCACTTGGAGCAGTTTATTAATGCAAAAGAAAAAGATTACAAAGAGATTTTACAAGAGATTTTCTCACAATCGATCATCGGAAAATGACCCTCCATTCTCTTTAAATAGAGATCATGGACCAATCAGGTGTTAAGCAATGGATCAATGGTCATTAAGATCGAGGAGAATATGAATCGTTGGATCACTCTATGTCAGGAACATATCGTGACCATCAGATTTCCTAACTACAAATGCATGCTAATGCATACTGAGGAAACACACTTTTATCTAATGACACATTAGACCAAGTAGATCTTAACTAACCCCTAAGTGTCTAAATATCTTATCATTTCTTCCCTTGTCTTGATCACTTGTATCCAATTCTTCCTTATTTTGTTCTTGTCCATTACTGATTTATTGATCAATATGCATGTCATTTGGTGGATTGTCTTTACTTTGTCCTGATATTGATTGAACATTATCAACATTTCCCTATGAAGTGCTTTGTATTTCATTCTTCTCCTTTAGAAAAGCATTTTTTTCTATTGAGCTGGAAGTTTAAGAATTCAAATACTTTTGGACTATCTTTAACTTCTTCAATATTGTTGACCACTTCTTGATAACTTTGAGATCCTTGAAAAATAATATCAAATGAAGATTCTTCATGAACATAAGCTTTGGCATTTTTTACCACACTGCAGTGTTTTTTAACAAGACCTTTTGGGCCATGCCTTTTAAAATTTCCAAAATCTAGCTAAATGTCTTCAAGTCACTCTGCTTCCTTTAATGTGTGCTTGGCATTATAATAAGAATATATTCCTAATGAAATAGGAAAAAAAGGCCATTGTTTCTTTTGATTTTTATATAAAGAAGTAGCAATACCCAGGACCAATGTTTGATATGTTATTTCTCTAATTACAATCCTATTTGGGACATATCTTGGTAAAATATGAGGAGTTCCCTAACATCCATATATCCTTATATAAGAAAAATATTCATCTAAAAACTAGTCTCCTATTTATTGGATTGCATTCATGGATTCTTGGGTAAATCTAGGAGTTGTTTGATTTTACAATAGAATATGCAAAGAGATCATGAAATTGTCACAAATTTCATAAAAGCAATTCTTTCAATTAATATCCCTCAATTTTGAACAGTAAATATGTATTGGATCTTGAGAGATTGACCAATTCAGACACATTATTAGAAAATGAGTTTTAACACAAACTACATCTATTAGATAACCATACATGAAAAACATTAGACAATATCTTAGTGGTTCTTCTTATGATTTCTTCTTGATTTTTTGTTGAATATTAGTTAAAAGTATATGTGCCCAATTAAATATTTTTCCTTTTAGTACGTGATTTAAAAGAAGAACCCATCCTAACTTGAATTTATATGAATCCTTTTCACCGTATAACCCGCAAAGAATTATATCTTCTAGCATTGGGGGTTTCTTCAGATGTTGAATGGAGTATAGTTTTTTTGAATTAACTTTAAATGAGGGAGGATCTTACCACCATTCTCTAATTAAGTAATCCATTTGAATGTTTTCCTCATTTTCTTCTTCGGCTTCAAATTCTTCTAAAAACTTTTCATTCAGACTAACTTCCCTTGATTTTAACTTGTACATGTTAAAAATATGTTCATGCCTAAAAGACCCAATGACTTGACGAGAAGAATTAACAATTGTACAAGTTTTAATATCAGTATGAGAAATTAGCCATTGTACCATGTCATACTAAGGCAGGATGGATGGTCTGGTAGGTACTCTGTGCAGGTTGGACCTTTTGATGTCCTTAAAATCATTAGCATATTCTTCATATTCATCCTCGAAATTTCCCTCTTCAAGGAAATTGTAAATATCGCTCCATTCCATGCAATTCTTGATGCTAGTTTTGTAAGAAGTGTTCGAGTAGAAGGAAGAATTAGGATTCTTTTATTGTTCTTCATCAACCTTTTGTTTCTTTCCTTTCCCTTTATTGGTCATTTTTCCTGTAAAATAACCTGCATTTTGGAGGAAACAATTAAATGCAGACTTGGTTCCTATTTAAAGAGGAATTGAAATTTAAAATTTGAATTAATAGCAAAAACTATCTAGGAATGAAAACTATGTAGAATATTGTAGCTTTCACTCTTGATATTCAACTGGTAAATGCCATTTTCCTTATAGAAAACTCAGAGCAATGTGCAGAGTAAACAAATGAAATTGAAGTACTATG